>OX453283.1:28828848-28838848 GCA_949710005.1 Ricordea florida
AATCCGCTGGTCACTGTCAAGATTAGGGTTGCGGGCCTCTCTTGGGCCCGCAATGAGAGTGGTACAGTTTGAGACAAGTGGCTGTACACATATACTGGCGTGTGAACATTTACACTGAATACTAGGTAGCCGAGTGCTCCAGATCTAAGGACAAGGCGCTCTTTAAAACCTTACGGCTAACCTGTACTTGACAATCGTTATACTTTAGATAAACCGAAGTAAAATATGGGCTCCAAATTAGTTACTGGGCCTATCGTTGGGGCCTTTAGTAATGGCATTCATGCAAAGATTCTGGACATTTCGATACTGTTAAGAACTTTGAGGTAAGGCTAGTAAGGCGATTTTGTCTATTTCCTAAAAAAAGTCCTTGGGGTACAATTAAACTCTTAGTAGCCGATGGGACTATTGCATTCTGATCAATTGTGATAAGAGCAAAAATTACGTTCCTTCTCAACATAATGGCGTTTGTTTCCTATTGGTACCTTAGTCTCTCAAAATATGTTTTGTTAGGTTTTTTAGCTGGTCGTATCATCTTTGCGATGCTGGGAAAACTATTCATCATGTCTTCCTTTGATGCTGTATTTGTGTTCTCAGCAGAGCTGTTTCCAACCGTTATACCGTAAGATATTGATTGATCGGGGAGCAGGGTTGGCGCAGTGGTGAGAGCGCTCGCCTTCCACCAATGTGGCCCGGGTTCGATTCCCGGCCCCGGCGTCATATGTGGGCTGAGTTTGTTGGTTCTCTACTCTGTTCCGAGAGGTTTCTCTCCGGGTAATCCGGTTTTCCCTTGTTCACAAAAACTAACATTTAACATTTGATTGATTAAAATTAAAGTAATATGATTTGATTTGATTTAATTTAATTTCTGCTTTACAGTGTCCTCAATTCGTACGTCAGTGCTAGATACAGTTGACACTCAAATAAAGGTTATTAGTATTAGTATTATTATTATTATTATCATTATTATTATTGTGGTCCTTAGCGAACCACAGGGATAGCGTTTAGCCTTAGGACCTTTAAAAACGAACGCACGCCGTCTATTCCAATAATTTTAATGTCGCTGTAGCTATAACAATTGGTAGCGCGTGATTTAGTGTAGTAGAACTTGATAGAGCGTGGTTGAGCGTGATTGAGCGTGGTTCGAACTACTAGTCAAATAGAAACAAATAAAAGCGAAATTAGCAAATGCGCGATTAGCTATACATGCAAAGAAACTGACTTAACGAACAATGTAGAGGGTACGTATTACATGTTACACTTACTTTGGTAAGCTCCTAAGTCAATAGCCAGTTTAAAGTAGATAGACAATTCTTTGCAGGACCGATAGCCAAAGGAAAATCACAAGTAGCCCGCAGAAGACACGTGGCTATCATACATGCGTAATATGAGAAAACAAGTAATTAAAGCCTTAAAAGGAAATTAACAAGAGCGTGACGGAAACATAAGCTACATTAGGTTGTCCGTGGGAAGCGAGAAATTAATAGACAGTGTTTCAAATGTAAAAATCATTATTATTATATTGATTGATGATAATATAAATTCCTCTTGATGATTACAATAATTGGGGTTTTAGCCCTGATAGGGAAAACCATTATGGATTCTTTAAAAACTA
Organism: Ricordea florida; assembly: GCA_949710005.1. NCBI lineage: Eukaryota > Metazoa > Cnidaria > Anthozoa > Corallimorpharia > Ricordeidae > Ricordea > Ricordea florida. Next base: position 28,830,461 of record OX453283.1, read on the forward strand.
CCAGGTTTTGCGGGAGTCGTATTTCTAGTTATTATATTGATTGATGATAATATAAATTCCTGTTTCGTCACACGATGTAGTCACTGGTTGTTGATCGCGACGTTTCGACTGCTTACTGCTAGTCTTCTTCAGGCGATGGGGTTGACTGATTCTGACTCACCATTATGTAGCTACGTGGTCTGCTCTGATTGGTGCGTTTAGATCCTGCTATTGTTCCTGCTTACCGTGTTTTCCTCGGGGGTCCGCTGGCTTGCCGCGTGTTTGTTGTTGTTTTACTTGATCGTCGGCATCCACGCTTCTGAAATTTCAATCCGTTATCCTTAGTGTTTTAGTCTTCTATAACTCAAATTATGGAGTTGACGGTTTCAATTAGTTTAATTGACAGAGGAGTAGCCATTTCCTGTTGTTACAAAATGCTCATTGAATTAACCATTAGCAAAATTTTTACACAATCGTTTCAAGCAGCGTTGCCTAGGATTTAGAGAATTCCGCGCGTCGGTAAAATTTCACTAAGAGCGAGATTGTGACGAGAGAGGACGAACTTTATTGTGAAAAGACGTGAGTACCGTGGAAAAATAAATTGTGACGTTTGCGAAGAACGGCCTGCTGACTGGCATTCGCAACAATCCCTGTTGATGTTATTAGGGTGCAGTCTTATCTGAATTGCCTCTTTCACCCTCCTCGTATACCAGTGATCATAACGATCAATAAACTTAACTTCGTTTCAAAGCGGCTTGTGTCCGGTTTCATTGGCGTGTTCTGAAATGGCAGAGTTTTGAGTTCGAGCGAGGCGGATGTCTTATTGCAAAGGTCGTCCCTTTTTTCGTCGTAGACCTTACCGCATTCGCATGGTATCTTGTACACTACACAGTCTTGCTTGCTGGGATCAGCTGGATCTTTTGGTATTACTAGTCGGGATCTTAGTGTCGTGTCAGACTTGAAGACGGCGCGTATGCCTTGTTGTTGTAGGCTGCGGCGGAGGGTCTCTGAGACTCCTTTGATGTGGGGCAGCACCGCGGTAGACTAAACCGACACTCAGCACCACAAACGTCACAAAAGGAAGAGAACCAGAGAATACCGTTCAGACTCACTTTTCACCCACTCAACCTACCTGTCAAGAACATCATTCTCAAGAACTTCAAGTTACTTCAAAATGACAACGAAACAGGCAGCATCTTCTCACTACCACCACTTATCTCATTTAAACGTAACAAAAACCTAAGCGATTTTTTAGTCAGAAGTACACTAAAGTTAGACGAATCACCTGGCACATTCAACTGCACACGCAAAAGATGCAAAACTTGCCCTTTCATCCACAACACAGACAAAATAGCAGGACCTAAACGATCGATTAAAATCACCGACCGTTTCACATGCATTTCCGCCAATGTTATCTATTGCATAAAATGCACCTTATGCAAAAACATATACATTGGCGAGACCGGAAGGAGATTAGGTGACCATTTCCGCGAACATTTGCGTGACGTCGAACGAAATGACAAAGATGCATCTGAACCTGTAGCGCGACACTTAAATCTGCCTAACCACTCAACTCACAACATGGCGGTATGTGGCCTTTCCGTGCATCAGGGCAACACGGAAAGCCGTAAAAACCTAGAACAGAAGTTTATCTTCCAACTCGGTTCTCTTAATCCCCACGGTATCAACGAACGTTTCTCATTCATTTAATCATTCATCTAATTTATTCACTTCCATTCACACACTACTATGGCTTCAAACTTCTCTATTTAAATTGTACGTAACCCACAATCCTCTCATTCGCTCCGACGAAGGGCTACGCTCGAAACGCCAGCACCTCCCTTTTACCTTACTGTGGTATAACTTACTTAATCAACTCGTTTGATTTATCCAGTTTCTTGTGTTTCAATTTCCCACCGACGCAGCACCATTTTCTTTAGAAACTTTCCCCACAAGACTTAAAATCTGTCGTGTTTGCTTTTCTCGGTGCTGCGTTTTTGGTCTTGGTCTTTTTCTGCAAGAAAGAAGGGGGATAACCGTTAGCGATGAGAACTGTCCATAGATGTTTCTTCTCCTGTGCTGTTCAAAAGATAATGACAGGCCTGCACGGACTCCCCTCGTGAGTTGTGGTAGCGATGCATTTTAGCCTTCAGTCAAATCTTCGCTCTAACGAGCGTAAGAGATTTGCCTCCCTTGTATGATATAATGGGAGGCTTTGTATAAATGCTTTTCAGCAACGGCTGGTATTGTATTTCAACCCAGTTTTCTATTAAAATTTTCTTTATGCCACGCACTGCTGGGTGATATGTCGTGACAAATGGCAAATCTCTCGTTTGAGTCTTTCAGGGGTTTCAATAAGTTCTGAACTAGGCGGCTGACCATATTAAAGTAGGCGGCTGTAACAGGTGAGAAATTCTGTGACTCAAGAAACTCAAGGGACCAAAAAGAAATTTAATGTTAGAAAGTAGGCGGCGACGATTTGGGAAGTAGGTGGCGAAATTCGCCGGTTGCCGGCTTCTATTGAAACCCCTGGTCTTTTTTCTTTGTTGGAGTGCAACCTTCTGTCGTCGAGGCAGACTTCTGTTAGGGACCTCTCGATGAAGTTATATCCTCGCGTTTAGAGGCGTAGTTTGAAGTTTGAGAGGCACTCTTCAAATGAAGTCTGTGAAGAGTTTGTTCTAAGGAGTCTTGTTGCTTCGCCTTTGATAAAACCTCGTTTTACACCCGGAGGGTGACATGAGGTGAAATGCGTGTATTGGAAGGTTTCTGTCGGGTTTTAGTGGTCCTCATGTCCAGGATAGATTCAGTTTGAAATCTATCCCCTTTGTATACTAGTGTGTCGAGGAAAGTGATTTCCCTCTCTGAAATGTCAGGTTTGAATTTCACCGAACGTTGGAACTGGTTATGTTGTTCAATGAATAAATCAATGTCTTGCTTGTTTTGGTTCCACAAGGAAAAAACGTCATCGATGCAACGTTTCCATTCTATTGGCTTGATTTTGCTCTGGCGAATGAGCTCTGTTTCAATTTCTGCCATATGCATGAAGATGTTTGCAAATTCAACTGCCATCTTAGTACCCATGGCAGTACCATGGGCTCGCAGATAGTTTTTGCCATTGAATTGGAATGAGTTTTCCTTTAATATTTAAACAAGCACTTCCCTAAGATAGTTGGTCGGGATTGGGGGGTTGTTATTTTGAAATATGTCGTATGCCCAGCATACTGTTCGTATTCCTTCCTCCTGTGCAGGCGCGGACCCAGCATTTTGAAATGTGGGGTGAACTTTTGTAATAATGTAATAGAACCAAAGCCTGGTTGTTTTTGAATTACATTCTGGAGATTGTGTTTGTGGTCTCAAAATTAATAAATTGATTGGTAGAACCGGTCATTGCTTATGCACATTCTCCACTTCAATCAGAGAAATCAGACAAATCAAATATTATTTCAATATTTGAGGGATAAGAAAAAAAAAAAAAAAGAAAGAAGGGGGCTCAGAAAAAGGGGAGTGGGGTGAAAATTCACTCATTTCACCTCCCCTGGATCCGCGCCTGCTGTGGTATATTTGTACACAAGCTTGTGACATCCATAGACACTAGGATAGTGTCTTGGTTTATTTTAGTTCTTTACACAAAGTTAATTAAGTCTGTAGTATTCTTAATGTAGGATTTTTGCCTTTTAGTTCTTTACACAAAGTTAATAAAGTCTGTAGTATTCTTAATGTAGGATTTTTTCCTTTGAGCGATTGGCTGGTGCAGTCTATCCACAAATGATGATATTCTTTCTGTTGGGCCTTCATACCCGGATATGAGTTGTCTCCCGACTGGTTTAGGCTTGTGGATTTTTGTTAGGGTGTAGCCGAGATAGGTATTCTAGGCGGACTGGCAGTTTTCGCGTCCATCATCAGCAGAGGAACCATCAACAAAGACGAGGTCATGGTATCCTTCAATGTAGAGTCGCTGTTCACCAACGTCCCTACACAAGGAGCAGTACAAGGCGCGTTACAGAGACTAAACAACGACCCGAGCCTGTCAGACCGTACAGCGCTCACGCCCGCCAAGATTGCAGACCTCCTGAATTTCGGTTTCAGATTCACATCCATGTTTTTCAAGTATAACAATAGCAGGATCGAAACGCACCAATCAGAGCAGACCACACAGCTACATAATGGTGAGCCGAAAGCAGTCGACCCCATCGCCTGAAGAAGACTAGCAGTAAGCAGTCGAAACGTCGCGATCAACATCCAGTGACTACATCGTGTGACAAAAGAAGAATTTATATTATCATCACATTTTCCACGATGAACAACAACCCACTCCTGAATATTGACTCATATTGCCTGGGTAATATGGTCGCCACAATGGGTATAACTAATGTGTTTTGTTTCATGCCCAAGGGACCCGTCTTGTATCAATTTTTATCTTCAATCTAGTTTTTTTTTCTGGGGCACCGATCTTGATTTATTGTGTAGGGGGTATAGATAGGGCTGTCCACAAGCTGCTCGGCAACGTTTGGGCAACTTTTCCGATTTCGAGCAACTTTTTCACTTTAGAGCAACTTTGAGCAACTTTTCCTTTTCTAGCAATTTTTGTTCTTTTTTTAACTTAAACGTGAATTCAAAAAAAATTATCAAAGCAAATAAGGACAAAAAGTGAGTTTTTTCGAACTATGAATTCAATTATGAAGTTCTGGAGCGCTTACCATTTGAATGGAATTTTCGGTGGATATTTTGTGACAAATGGTACTGTAATTTTTTTGTCAAGGAAACGGAACGGATTGATCTGTACCATTTGATCCGAAGTCTAGGATGCCAGTAAGCTGGGGCTTAGTATTAATGTTTTCCTGTGCCACTTAACACAAAAGCGTGAACCGTCAAAACAAAAGAAAAACATAACCATCAACAACTAATGCTTAAAGCTTTCAGACCTGGGGTGCGACAGGTGTGTTGCAGGAACTGGAAGAGATTTGGCGAGGAGAACGAGCAGTTTTTGCATTGATAACACTTGATCATGATTATTCGCAATATCCGCCATGTTGTCTTCTCGCAATTATCATCTTGAGGAATCTGGCACTGGTATTGTCAAATGGTACAGGAATTTCCGGATGTTCCGGTACAACCGAGAATGAACCGTACCATCTGAACTTTTACCAGAATTTCCGGTTTTTCCGTACAAATGGTAAGCGCCCCTGGTCTTCCTGTGGCAAATTGCTATTTATGTGGTCAGCGGTTGTAAAATCTAAAAGGTGAAAAAATGGCGGATGAAGACTCATGCTCGAGTGATTCTGATTCAGAAAGCCATTAACAATAGCTGCGAATGCCGGAGCTAATTTAAGTGAAGCAGCTAAAGCTAGTATTGCCCGAGAAAATAAAGTACAGAGCAATCCCGCAGAAAAGAAGAGAAATGTCCGCTGTACAGTCGATATAATTGATTACAAATTTATTACTAACAGTATACCAACGTGTATTTTTATTGAGCAACTTTTGAGCAACTTTGACATTTTTGAGCAACTTTTGGATTTTTTGAGCAACTTTTGAGCAACTTTCTGGAGCACAATTTTGGACTTTTTGGAGCAACTTGTGGATAGCCCTAGGTATAGACCGTGAGTACAAAGCGTTGCCTGGTCAATTCGCATGTATTCTGTTTTCCTCATCAGCAACGTGGGTATTGGTACGTCATCTGCAGCGGGCAGAGCTGGGGCCATAACCTCCCCATTGGTTATCTGGCTGGTAGGTAACCTTTTTTCACCATTTACTGAAAGGAATATATGATTGATTTATTCGTCAGTTTCGATATATTGTAGCAGGAGCCCATTTAGCAGGTTAATGGGCTCCTGATTTTCGCAATTTTCAACTGACTGCCCAAATCAATGTCATTACTCGGACCAATGAGCTACTCTTACTTGGGAGAAAAATTTTCCGTCCTGGCGTGTCACGAAAAATGATGGTCATTGGCTCTAGGCTCTTCTTAAAACTGGTTTAGATACTGCGTCAACTAGATACTGTGCAGCGCAAATATATGTTCCATTTGATATTTTCAGATAACTCTGTGTATAGAGCCTATTCACTCACGTGATCAGCGGCCATGTTTTAAACGAAAACAAAAGAAGATGTTTGCATAAGAATATAATTTAATTCCTGGAGGATCAGATTGGGATATCAATTTGGCCGCCTTTTCTATGGTTGGGGACACCAATATGGCTGCCGTGAAGTACATACGCTCTATGGAATTTTGTGGGGTCGCATTGGGGGATGGAGGGGGGGGGGAGGTAGGGAAGAGAGGAGACAAAATATTCATGGTTTTCAGTGTGTGAGTAAAAACATTTTTTTCTTGTAGAACCGCTTCATGCCGCAATTACCTTACATTATTATGGCGGCAGATGCCTTTGTAGCAGGCGTTCTCTGTTTGCTTCTGCCAGAAACCAACAACGAACCTACTGCAGAGACACTCGGAGTTCAGCTGGGTTCACCGCTCCTTGAAGACGCAAACAATGGAGACGAAATAGGGGACAAGATGACGGTGGTGTAAAGAGGGGGAGAATCGAGGTGCATCTGTATCCAGAGCATCACAGACCTTAAATCTTTTTCGCTAGTGAACACAAAGGCTCACGCTGAACTTAAAGGCGTTTCTTACCGGGGCGGTTACTCTTTAGGAAAATAGTAATGGCCTTAGAACAAGCAAGAGGTCAAAGAGGTGTTCCTTTACAATGTGCAGTATTTTTGTGTCTACCTGCAACCAAAACGCTACAAACGGAAGTGGAAAAATGGAAGGAAGTGCTTTCTCACTGTTTTAGCGATGGGCATGAAAGTAATTGTGGTGCAGTTTCTGTTTAATTGTTATCAATGATGTTAAGGCTGTGCCGTAGGATGCCTATGGTATACCACGGTATAAATTTAGTCCAATTTCTTCCTTTTTTTTTCATCGAAGTCACAAATTGACAATTTTTTTTTCAACTTTTCTCGCATCAGGCGAGACGTGTTCTTGTATTTACAACAAGAGGAATAGGAACAGGAATGCCGAATCGGAACAGGAACAGGAAAACATGAAATTAATAATAACAATAATAATAACAATAATAATCCGGCATCATCTTGAGTTTTATTGGGCAAAGTAATAGATGTTAGTAAAAATTACTAAGAATGTAATTAGCTCTATCCGATAGGAATGTGTCAAATGTAAATATTCCATATAATGTTAGGTAATAGATAATTACTGAGGCGAGCAGCATTATTGGATATAATGCCGACAGCTGAGGCTGCATTACAATCTCTGATCGTCATCCAAATTCATGGCGTTCAATGGATGGTTTTATTCAAGGTAACGGCTGCATAATGTATTGTTTTCACGAGTATTACATGACATGCACGTGTGAAAAAAGCAACCAGAACGAGTTATTGACTGTTTCTTTGTCAAGTTAGATGTCAATTTGCATATTTTTCTTTTCAAAAACTTTTTGAAAGTCAACTCATTGTCGTTTGGAACGACGGCGGAAAGCTTCTGGGAAACCAGGTCTGAGGAAGAATTGTTTCTTACGCAGTCAACGTTTACTATTATGTCGCATGAATGAGATGGTAATTACTTACTTTCAGCCGTTGCAGTTCTTTTGGTTTTGAGTGGTTGTGTGTAACTTGACGTTGTAATTCCTCGCGAAGCGAGGTTACTAATTGTGTCGCTTTTGGTCAGACAACGTGGCTCGCAAGCCCGAGTAAATCGAGCCGAGAGTTTTTATATATGTATGTATATAGTTCCATAGCCATTTCAAAATGGGTTTTTACCTTTGAGTTCCATGTATCCCTGGGAATTACTCTGTTAGCACCCACCCTTTTCCCACAAATGAAAAGTTAATTTAAGCCCTACTTTGCAAAATTAAGCAACATCTCAACCTTTTTCCTTAATGCTGTTTAATTCATTTTTATGATGTCAAATACAAATATTCAATAACCACAATATGCAGTAGACCTTTTACACTGGAAAAACTCTATAAGGGAAAAACTAAAGTTTGTAATGCCAACATTTTTAGCGATCTTTCTTATATATTCATTGCAAGGGTGCTGTATGTAATAACAATTCTTTGAAGTTTCTTAAATGCCCTATGCTTTCAATCATGATTTTCCACACTAACTTTATGGATAAATGACTGCATTAGCATGATTGCCACAGGTCGGAAAATGGTAAGGGAAAAAAAAATTCTTGAAGGTCATGGAAAAGTAATGGAATTTCAAGATGCTGTGGCGGTTGCAACCATGACTAGATTGTAAGCCTAAAAGAAGAAATGGTATTGTTCAGAGTTGAGCAATTTTTACCACCTCTGATACAAACCTTATTCAGAAGAAAGTACTGCTTGTAGTAGTAGAGGAACCTTTACTCAGATAAGGACACACACCCCCACCCCATAGCAGTATTTAACAATTATT
>OX453283.1:28846348-28854077 GCA_949710005.1 Ricordea florida
AATGTACTTTCTATATGCATCGTCTCCGCGTTCTAAAGAGGGATAAAAATAGGTGCTTCCTAAGCCAACTGTGGTAACTTCCGAGCATGCATAATTCTCTCTTAAAGAATCAAAATAGAAGTTAATAGTGTCACCGTTTAACTTTTCGCCAGAGATAACTTGATGTATACTTCTATCTAGGGCACTTTCCTTTTGAAGCCATCCACGTACTTGGTCAGTTTCAGTGTGACCTTCATATCCAGCCTTTCGCTTTCTACTTTGGCGAACCTTTTCTTTGGCGATGTGTTGCCGATTATTCTCCTCTTCCTTTGTTAACGAGGTCACATCGTCCACTTTAAACCAAGCCTTTTTGTTCTTGTCGGTGATTGGATCATTAAATTCAATGTTATATTTGTGAACATTGTGATCGGCCTCGATGATACGGCCTTCACAATTGCTTTTTAACGAGGTTTTCTTTCCTTTAACAGATTTCTTTGATATAGGTATTCGGACTAGGACGGACTCTCCTTTATAATACAACGAAGGAGGATTGCGTTTTAATTCCCTTTTGACTAATTTTTGCGCTGCGCAAGGCGAAGCATCCAAAGCTTTCTTTCGCGAGACACCGCGTTCGTTTTCCAAATTGCTTAACTCTTTCTCTGTGGGGTCTTCACAGTTTGCCTCATCAATATTCTCTTCTTGAACTTGTAAGGCTCTTTTTTCATCAAGAAACAGTTAATTTTTTTGTCTGTTAACGGGGCGACCAAAATATACTTCAAATGGTGTCAAGAAGCCAAGTGAGCTATGTGGCGACTCATTGTAAAGTTTTTGGTACTCGGGGAGATTTTCCACCCAGTTAAGGTCATTTTCACAATTAATAATGTCAAACTTAATTTTCTCCTTCCATGTTCGGTGGGACCGTTCGTCCTTACCTTGAGTTTGTGGACTGTATGCTGCACTATTGATTATTCGAACATTCAGTGCTTCGCATATGGCCTTGACCACGCCCTTGAAGTCTGTTCCCTGATCGCTTTGAAGAATTTATGGGGGGCCATGTTCATTGTAAATATCGAGTAAGTGTTCCGCTACTTCGCTTGATTCTTTTGTTTGTAAAGGACGCAGAAATACAAATCTACTAAATATGTCAATGATAGACAGTATATACTTGTAATTGTCACCATCTATGGAGGCTGGCATACTTGCCATGTTCACAAGGTCAATCTGGTGTCTCTCTTGTACTCTGCACGCTTTAATAGGTCTGAGGGGAGCCTTGCTTTGAAAAAGCGGTCTCAGTTTTTGGGGTTGCTTCATGACGTTTAATTTGTTTTGAATGATGTTACGGGATAAGCCACTGTAAAGATGTGAAGTATGCAACTTCAACTTCCTGGCACCATCACCCTTTGTTTCTTGGTAAGCGCAATCTACTATTAACGCAATTTCTGATTTTCGAACAACCATACAATTCGATGCCTGAAGAACAAATGAAATTAGCTTAATACTAAATCTGCTCACTTTGATTTGCAGTCCTCACTTTGATTTGCAGCGACTTAGGCGCTCTTTTTTCCAAGTTCCTAAAAGATTTGCATTTCATTCTACTACAAAATGTTTTTATAGATTGAAAGACAGCTCAATAAGCTTTAATTTGATATAGGGTTTTAGCTATTTACAATTTATTCCGACTGCGCTATATCGTTTAGACGCTAGACACCCCTAAAGGTATAGTTACATGTACTGTCCAAGTCCAAGCCATTGTATTTTTCTGCGCTACCACTTGCAATAATCATTTCCGGTCCTGGGATCATTTGCGGTCCAATTTGGGGATCATTTGCGGTACCGGGATCATTTGCGGGCCGGGATCATTTGCGGGCCTGTACATAACCATATTCTGTGGAGACAAGGCTAGCATCATGAAGCTAGATTTGTCGTAAATACGACAGCGCTCCGAAAAAGAAGTTTTGGAGTGCAGCGCGGTGATAGCGGCCCAGTTGAATAGAAAAGAGAAAACATTGTGGGACCGTATTGCAGCGTGTCAATCCACAGAAGTGAGAGATGAATCGAGGATAACTGTTGAACATCAAGCACGCCTTCACAAAGTTGTTTTGAAGACCAAAAAGGGATTAGAGGTGGGTTTGACGGTGCCATGGCATGGCTTGAGGAGTTACCTTAAAAAGTAATTTTAATGAAGGCTGTTGTCTTACGCACAAGTGTAGTTCTGATTACCCAGGATGCACCGGGCTACTAGCGCAGCAGGATTATATAGGTTTTGCGTCTACACAAGCGGTTATAACAGTTACGAGAGTTTTCTTTATTGATTTTACTTAAGAATGGTCGGCCAGGCAAGGCTAGATATTTGATTTGCGCAGTATAACTCGAGTTTCAATTTCACGATTCGTACATTAACACGAAAGGTGCTTTGTTTGATTTTGTTTGCTCTGGCACAAAGAGCTAACGCCAGGCCTGTAGCCGCTGGTTATATCTGGGAGTGCAAACATTGTTTTCACATTTGAATGTAAGAATGTAGCGGTTGATTTTGTTGTTGTTTTTTTTTGTTGTTTTGTTTTGTTTTGTTTTGTTTTTTTTTTGTTTGTTTTTTTTTTTTTTTTGGGGGGGGGGGTTCTAATCAGCCGAATTGATGAAGATTTGGACCAAAATTTAGTCCAAGGCGTGTAGTTTGTGTGGAATAAATTTCAGAGCGATTGGCTGATTGGGTTTGGAGTAATGGCCTTTCAAAAATCGTTGATTTTCAAAGAAGCAGCAAAAACGGTTAGTGTGACTGTAAGGCACCATCTCGTCTTTAAACAGCCATTTCTCTGGATCAAATTAGCCAAATTGATTGAAATTTGGATAGGGAATAGACCAGGCCGTCTAGTTTCCATCGCAAAAAAACTGCAGACTAATTCATAAACTTGATTTAATACCCCTTAGAAGTAGTTACTAATTGTTAATTAAAAGGATAAATGCCCACCTGGTTCTGTACAGATGTCAACTGGGGTTCAGTGTCATCCAGTAGTAAACTGTTGACAAAAATATACAAGTGAAGACACGGAACTGTTTTGTTAACTGGGCTGGTTGAACTATGTGGCTTTCCGCTTAGATAGTGAAGAATAATAAGTTCGAACCTACCTCTGGCCGTGCTAATGAATGTGGCGGTGTTTAGCGTAGAGTTCCATAAAAGTGCTTGAAATTTTGATTTACGGTCGGTGAAATGTATACTTTAAGGCGGGAAGATGCATTAACCGTGGCGTACGTAAGGAAATGTTGCTGAGAAAAGAAGCGTGCACGGTGGTATGGAGGCGTGTAATTAAATTAGATTGGCTCGTGGCGCGTGCAGGTGGGAATGCTTTGCGTGTTCACTGATGCGTAAGCATATTCTGTGGAGACAAGGCTAGCATCATGAAGCTAGACTTGTCGTCAACACGACAGCGCTCCCTAAAGAACTTTTGGAGTGCAGCGCGGTAATAGCGGCCCAGTTAAATAGAAAAGAGAAAAGAAAGTTGGGCCGAATTGCAGCGTGTCGATCCACAGAAGAGATGAAATAAGGATAACTGTTGAACAGAAAGCATGCCTCTCTTGGCAAAATTAGTTTAAGAATTGGGTGTTTTGAAGTGCCAAAAGGGTTTAGGGGTGGGTTTGACGGAGCCAAGGCATGGCTGTTTTTGAGTTATCTTAAAACGTATCTTTAGAGGAGCTTGTGCTGTCCTACACAAAAGTAGTTTTCATTACCCATGATGCATCAGGGTACTAGCTGATTCAGGATTCTCTAGGTTTTAAATGTAGCGAAGCGGTATAAGAGTTACGAGGGTTTTGTTTATTGATTTTACCGAAGTATGGTCGGCCCACCAACGCTAGCTGTTTCATTTGAGGAGAATCAATGGAGTTTCAATTTCACGACTCGTACACGAACATGAAACCTACCGCACGTGTAGTGTAGCGTAGCCGCACGTTGGAATGCAAGGTAGTAGCGAAAGTTTAGCGAGTTTATTACTATAAATTGATTTTTTCAAGCCGTGCCTTCCAGATTCAGAACTTGGAGCGAGCAACAAATGTACGTACATGTCAACATACGTGGATGTGATGTTATTTCTGTTCAAGCCAGTGATTCCATTTATATGAGGAACAATGTTAACTATATGATTAGATGACAATTTACAAAATCTCCCTATAGATGTTTTTCAGACATTATGGACAGTACAAAAAAGTGCGATTTTATTTGTGGAGTGATGTATTGACATCGATCCCTGTAGCAATTTGGATAAATTAATAGACTGTATTAATTCATTAATCTTGAAAATAAACTTTGTATGTTTATGGGTGATTTTAATATTGACCGACCTCTTAAAAATTGGTACTCACACCGATTCAGAATCCTTTGGGCTGATGCCTCCAAATTTTCAACCAACACGATTAATCACTGACCACTCAGTTTCAAAAAATTGTAATGAATTTTCATATCTACCATCAGGCACAAGACTCTACAAAAGAGATTATTCTAAGTTCAGTGAGAGTGCATTATAGTTTACTTCATGAAATTAGCTCAGGTACTTCTTCAAGGTGACACAGATCCGTGGAGGAGATTTGATTCATTTTATAAGGAATAAACTCGAATTAGAGACAAAAGCACATTACTATGAAGCAACTTTGTAGAAGAGAAGTAAAATATTACTCCAAGCTATGGATAACTACTGTATGAGAAGAATCAATACTTCAATTTTTGTCGGAAGAATGCATAATATAAAAAATATCTTGAGACAAAAATTATCTACGTAGTATATTTGTCAATTGAAATATTATAGAAACATTATTCATCATTTACTAAAAGCTGGTTACGGTAAATGCTGTAACATCTGATCTTGTCACAGTCCCGTACAAGTGGTATTCCTCGAGGATCAGACGCCTTAGGACACTGTAAAAAACGGTATACTTTGGTGAAAAGTACAAAGAAAGATTAAACGGTGCATGTCTCGAATGTAAACGTCAGTAAACAATAAAATGGCAAGAAAACTTATCTCCAAAAAGTGTAAAATACTGATAATTCACACAAGGCCATCAATTGAAAAGTATAAAATTCAAGGAACTCACGCAAAACTTTGTTTAACAGAATAAAATTGCTACAAATTAACCCTAAAAACTACATCATTCGACCTAAAAAGAATTACATTAACCTTTATCGCAAGTAGCATAAGGGTCAATGGCTAACAATAACCCCAAGCGCCAGCACTAACCCTAACGCTAACCTTAACAATAACCCTAACACTAACCCTAACACTAACCCTAACACTAACCCTAAGACTAACCCTAACACTAACCCTAACACTAACCCTAACACTAACCCTAAGACTAACCCTAAGACTAACCCTAACACTAACCCTAACACTAACCCTAACACTAACCCTAAGACTAACCCTAAGACTAACCCTAACACTAACCCTAACACTAACCCTAACACTAACCCTAACACTAACCCTAACACTAACCCTAACACTAACCCTAACACTAACCCTAACACTAACCCTAACACTAACCCTAACACTAACCCTAACACTAACCCTAACACTAACCCTAACACTAACCCTAACACTAACCCTAACACTAACCCTAAGACTAACCCTAACACTAACCCTAAGACTAACCCTAAGACTAACCCTAAGACTAACCCTAAGACTAACCCTAACACTAACCCTAACACTAACCCTAACACTAACCCTAACACTAACCCTAACACTAACCCTAACACTAACCCTAACACTAACCCTAACACTAACCCTAACGCTAACCCTAACACTAACCCTAACACTAACCCTAACACTAACCCTAAGACTAACCCTAACACTAACCCTAAGACTAACCCTAAGACTAACCCTAAGACTAACCCTAAGAATAACCCTAACACTAACCCTAACACTAACCCTAACACTAACCCTAAGACTAACCCTAAGACTAACCCTAAGAATAACCCTAACACTAACCCTAACACTAACCCTAACACTAACCCTAACGCTAACCCTAACACTAACCCTAACACTAACCCTAACACTAACCCTAAGACTAACCCTAACACTAACCCTAAGACTAACCCTAAGACTAACCCTAAGACTAACCCTAAGAATAACCCTAACACTAACCCTAACACTAACCCTAAGACTAACCCTAAGACTAACCCTAAGACTAACCCTAAGACTAACCCTAAGACTAAGGTTAGGGTTAGGGTTAGGGTTAGTCTTAGGGTTAGTCTTAGGGTTAGTGTTAGGGTTAGGGTTAGGGTTAGGGTTAGGGTTAGGGTTAGGGTTAGGGTTAGGGTTAGGGTTAGGGTTAGGGTTAGGGTTAGGGTTAGGGTTAGGGTTAGGGTTAGGGTTAGGGTTAGGGTTAGGGTTAGGGTTAGGGTTAGGGTTAGGGTTAGGGTTAGGGTTAGGGTTAGGGTTAGGGTTAGGGTTAGGGTTAGGGTTAGGGTTAGGGTTAGGGTTAGGGTTAGGGTTAGGGTTAGGGTTAGGGTTAGGGTTAGGGTTAGGGTTAGGGTTAGGGTTAGGGTTAGGGTTAGGGTTAGGGTTAGGGTTAGGGTTAGGGTTAGGGTTAGGGTTAGGGTTAGGGTTAGGGTTAGGGTTAGGGTTAGGGTTAGGGTTAGGGTTAGGGTTAGGGTTAGGGTTAGGGTTAGGGTTAGGGTTAGGGTTAGGGTTAGGGTTAGGGTTAGGGTTAGGGTTAGGGTTAGGGTTAGGGTTAGGGTTAGGGTTAGGGTTAGGGTTAGGGTTAGGGTTAGGGTTAGGGTTAGGGTTAGGGTTAGGGTTAGGGTTAGGGTTAGGGTTAGGGTTAGGGTTAGGGTTAGGGTTAGGGTTAGGGTTAGGGTTAGGGTTAGGGTTAGGGTTAGGGTTAGGGTTAGGGTTAGGGTTAGGGTTAGGGTTAGGGTTAGGGTTAGGGTTAGGGTTAGGGTTAGGGTTAGGGTTAGGGTTAGGGTTAGGGTTAGGGTTAGGGTTAGGGTTAGGGTTAGGGTTAGGGTTAGGGTTAGGGTTAGGGTTAGGGTTAGGGTTAGGGTTAGGGTTAGGGTTAGGGTTAGGGTTAGGGTTAGGGTTAGGGTTAGGGTTAGGGTTAGGGTTAGGGTTAGGGTTAGGGTTAGGGTTAGGGTTAGGGTTAGGGTTAGGGTTAGGGTTAGGGTTAGGGTTAGGGTTAGGGTTAGGGTTAGGGTTAGGGTTAGGGTTAGGGTTAGGGTTAGGGTTAGGGTTAGGGTTAGGGTTAGGGTTAGGGTTAGGGTTAGGGTTAGGGTTAGGGTTAGGGTTAGGGTTAGGGTTAGGGTTAGGGTTAGGGTTAGGGTTAGGGTTAGGGTTAGGGTTAGGGTTAGGGTTAGGGTTAGGGTTAGGGTTAGGGTTAGGGTTAGGGTTAGGGTTAGGGTTAGGGTTAGGGTTAGGGTTAGGGTTAGGGTTAGGGTTAGGGTTAGGGTTAGGGTTAGGGTTAGGGTTAGGGTTAGGGTTAGGGTTAGGGTTAGGGTTAGGGTTAGGGTTAGGGTTAGGGTTAGGGTTAGGGTTAGGGTTAGGGTTAGGGTTAGGGTTAGGGTTAGGGTTAGGGTTAGGGTTAGGGTTAGGGTTAGGGTTAGGGTTAGGGTTAGGGTTAGGGTTAGGGTTAGGGTTAGGGTTAGGGTTAGGGTTAGGGTTAGGGTTAGGGTTAGGGTTAGGGTTAGGGTTAGGGTTAGGGTTAGGGTTAGGGTTAGGGTTAGGGTTAGGGTTAGGGTTAGGGTTAGGGTTAGGGTTAGGGTTAGGGTTAGGGT
>OX453284.1:0-2500 GCA_949710005.1 Ricordea florida
AACGCCTAACCCTAACCCTAACCCTAACCCTAACCCTAACCCTAACCCTAACCCTAACCCTAACCTAACCCTAACCCTAACCCTAACCCTAACCCTAACCCTAACCCTAACCCTACCCTAACCCTAACCCTAACCCTAACCCTAACCCTAACCCTAACCCTAACCCTAACCCTAACCCCTAACCCCTAACCCTAACCCTAACCCTAACCCTAACCCTAACCCTAACCCTAACCCTAACCCTAACCCTAACCCTAACCCTAACCCTAACCCTAACCCTAACCCTAACCCTAACCCTAACCCTAACCTAACCCTAACCCTAACCCTAACCCCTAACCCTAACCCTAACCCTAACCCTAACCCCTAACCCTAACCCTAACCCTAACCCTAACCACCTAACCCTAACCCTAACCTAACCCTAACCCTAACCCTAACCCTAACCTAACCCTAACCCTAACCCTAACCCTAACCCTAACCCTAACCCTAACCCTAACCCTAACCCTAACCCTAACCCTAACCCTAACCCTAACCCTAACCCTAACCCTAACCCCTAACCCTAACCCTAACCCTAACCCTAACCCTAACCCTAACCCTAACCCTAACCCTAACCCTAACCTAACCCTAACCCTAACCCTAACCCTAACCCTAACCCTAAACCCTAACCCTAACCCTAACCCTAACCCTAACCCTAACCCTAACCCTAACCCTAACCCTAACCCTAACCTAACCCTAACCCTAACCCTAACCCTAACCCTAACCCTAACCCTAACCCTAACCCTAACCCTAACCCTAACCCTAACCCTAACCCTAACCCTAACCCTAACCCTAACCCCTAACCCTAACCCTAACCCTAACCCTAACCCTAACCCTAACCCTAACCCTAACCCTAACCCTAACCCTAACCCCTAACCCTAACCCTAACCCTAACCCTAACCCTAACCCTAACCCCTAACCCTAACCCTAACCCTAACCCTAACCCTAACCCTAACCCTAACCCTAACCCTAACCCTAACCCTAACCCCTAACCCTAACCCTAACCCTAACCCTAACCCTAACCCTAACCCTAACCCTAACCCTAACCCTAACCCTAACCCTAACCCTAACCCTAACCCTAACCCCTAACCCTAACCCTAACCCTAACCCTAACCCTAACCCTAACCCTAACCCTAACCCTAACCCTAACCCTAACCCTAACCCTAACCCTAACCCTAACCCTAACCCTAACCCTAACCCTAACCCTAAACCCTAACCCTAACCCTAACCCTAACCCTAACCCTAACCCTAACCCTAACCCTAACCCTAACCCTAACCCTAACCCTAACCCTAACCCTAACCCTAACCCTAACCCTAACCCTAACCCTAACCCTAACCCTAACCCTAACCCTAACCCTAACCCTAACCCTAACCCTAACCCTAACCCTAACCCTAACCCTAACCCTAACCCTAACCCTAACCCTAACCCTAACCCTAACCCTAACCCTAACCCTAACCCTAACCCTAACCCTAACCCTAACCCTAACCCTAACCCTAACCCTAACCCTAACCCTAACCCTAACCCTAACCCTAACCCTAACCCTAACCCTAACCCTAACCCTAACCCTAACCCTAACCCTAACCCCTAACCCTAACCCTAACCCTAACCCTAACCCTAACCCTAAACCCTAACCCTAACCCTAACCCTAACCCTAACCCTAAACCCTAACCCTAACCCTAACCCTAACCCTAACCCTAACCCCTAACCCTAACCCTACCCTAACCCTAACCCTAACCCTAACCCTAACCCTAACCCTAACCCTAACCCTAACCCTAACCCTAACCCTAACCCTAACCCTAACCCTAACCCTAACCCTAACCCTAACCCTAACCCTAACCCTAACCCTAACCCTAACCCTAACCCTAACCCTAACCCTAACCCCTAACCCTAACCCTAACCCTAACCCTAACCCTAACCCTAACCCTAACCCTAACCCTAACCCTAACCCTAACCCTAACCCTAACCCCTAACCCTAACCCTAACCCTAACCCTAACCCTAACCCTAACCCTAACCCTAACCCTAACCCTAACCCTAACCCTAACCCTAACCCTAACCCTAACCCTAACCCTAACCCTAACCCTAACCCTAACCCTAACCCTAACCCTAACCCTAACCCTAACCCTAACCCTAACCCTAACCCTAACCCTAACCCTAACCCTAACCCTAACCCTAACCCTAACCCTAACCCTAACCCTAACCCTAACCCTAACCCTAACCCTAACCCTAACCCTAACCCCTAACCCTAACCCTAACCCTAACCCTAACCCTAACCCTAACCCTAACCCTAACCCTAACCCTAACCCTAACCCTAACCCTAACCCTAACCCTAACCCTAACCCTAACCCTAACCCTAACCCTAACCCTAACCCTAACCCTAACCCTAACCCTAACCCTAACCCTAACCCTAACCCTAACCCTAACCCTAACCCTAACCCTAACCCTAACCCTAACCCTAACCCTAACCCTAA
>OX453284.1:7500-177500 GCA_949710005.1 Ricordea florida
ACCCTAACCCTAACCCTAACCCTAACCCTAACCCTAACCCTAACCCTAACCCTAACCCTAACCCTAACCCTAACCCTAACCCTAACCCTAACCCTAACCCTAACCCTAACCCTAACCCTAACCCTAACCCTAACCCTAACCCTAACCCTAACCCTAACCCTAACCCTAACCCTAACCCTAACCCTAACCCTAACCCTAACCCTAACCCTAACCCTAACCCTAACCCTAACCCTAACCCTAACCCTAACCCTAACCCTAACCCTAACCCTAACCCTAACCCTAACCCTAACCCTAACCCTAACCCTAACCCTAACCCTAACCCTAACCCTAACCCTAACCCTAACCCTAACCCTAACCCTAACCCTAACCCTAACCCTAACCCTAACCCTAACCCTAACCCTAACCCTAACCCTAACCCTAACCCTAACCCTAACCCTAACCCTAACCCTAACCCTAACCCTAACCCTAACCCTAACCCTAACCCTAACCCTAACCCTAACCCTAACCCTAACCCTAACCCTAACCCTAACCCTAACCCTAACCCTAACCCTAACCCTAACCCTAACCCTAACCCTAACCCTAACCCTAACCCTAACCCTAACCCTAACCCTAACCCTAACCCTAACCCTAACCCTAACCCTAACCCTAACCCTAACCCTAACCCTAACCCTAACCCTAACCCTAACCCTAACCCTAACCCTAACCCTAACCCTAACCCTAACCCTAACCCTAACCCTAACCCTAACCCTAACCCTAACCCTAACCCTAACCCTAACCCTAACCCTAACCCTAACCCTAACCCTAACCCTAACCCTAACCCTAACCCTAACCCTAACCCTAACCCTAACCCTAACCCTAACCCTAACCCTAACCCTAACCCTAACCCTACCCTAACCCTAACCCTAACCCTAACCCTAACCCTAACCCTAACCCTAACCCTAACCCTAACCCTAACCCTAACCCTAACCCTAACCCTAACCCTAACCCTAACCCTAACCCTAACCCTAACCCTAACCCTAACCCTAACCCTAACCCTAACCCTAACCCTAACCCTAACCCTAACCCTAACCCTAACCCTAACCCTAACCCTAACCCTAACCCTAACCCTAACCCTAACCCTAACCCTAACCCTAACCCTAACCCTAACCCTAACCCTAACCCTAACCCTAACCCTAACCCTAACCCTAACCCTAACCCTAACCCTAACCCTAACCCTAACCCTAACCCTAACCCTAACCCTAACCCTAACCCTAACCCTAACCCTAACCCTAACCCTAACCCTAACCCTAACCCTAACCCTAACCCTAACCCTAACCCTAACCCTAACCCTAACCCTAACCCTAACCCTAACCCTAACCCTAACCCTAACCCTAACCCTAACCCTAACCCTAACCCTAACCCTAACCCTAACCCTAACCCTAACCCTAACCCTAACCCTAACCCTAACCCTAACCCTAACCCTAACCCTAACCCTAACCCTAACCCTAACCCTAACCCTAACCCTAACCCTAACCCTAACCCTAACCCTAACCCTAACCCTAACCCTAACCCTAACCCTAACCCTAACCCTAACCCTAACCCTAACCCTAACCCTAACCCTAACCCTAACCCTAACCCTAACCCTAACCCTAACCCTAACCCTAACCCTAACCCTAACCCTAACCCTAACCCTAACCCTAACCCTAACCCTAACCCTAACCCTAACCCTAACCCTAACCCTAACCCTAACCCTAACCCTAACCCTAACCCTAACCCTAACCCTAACCCTAACCCTAACCCTAACCCTAACCCTAACCCTAACCCTAACCCTAACCCTAACCCTAACCCTAACCCTAACCCTAACCCTAACCCTAACCCTAACCCTAACCCTAACCCTAACCCTAACCCTAACCCTAACCCTAACCCTAACCCTAACCCTAACCCTAACCCTAACCCTAACCCTAACCCTAACCCTAACCCTAACCCTAACCCTAACCCTAACCCTAACCCTAACCCTAACCCTAACCCTAACCCTAACCCTAACCCTAACCCTAACCCTAACCCTAACCCTAACCCTAACCCTAACCCTAACCCTAACCCTAACCCTAACCCTAACCCTAACCCTAACCCTAACCCTAACCCTAACCCTAACCCTAACCCTAACCCTAACCCTAACCCTAACCCTAACCCTAACCCTAACCCTAACCCTAACCCTAACCCCTAACCCTAACCCTAACCCTAACCCTAACCCTAACCCTAACCCTAACCCTAACCCTAACCCTAACCCTAACCCTAACCCTAACCCTAACCCTAACCCTAACCCTAACCCTAACCCTAACCCTAACCCTAACCCTAACCCTAACCCTAACCCTAACCCTAACCCTAACCCTAACCCTAACCCTAACCCTAACCCTAACCCTAACCCTAACCCTAACCCTAACCCTAACCCTAACCCTAACCCTAACCCTAACCCTAACCCTAACCCTAACCCTAACCCTAACCCTAACCCTAACCCTAACCCTAACCCTAACCCTAACCCTAACCCTAACCCTAACCCTAACCCTAACCCTAACCCTAACCCTAACCCTAACCCTAACCCTAACCCTAACCCTAACCCTAACCCTAACCCTAACCCTAACCCTAACCCTAACCCTAACCCTAACCCTAACCCTAACCCTAACCCTAACCCTAACCCTAACCCTAACCCTAACCCTAACCCTAACCCTAACCCTAACCCTAACCCTAACCCTAACCCTAACCCTAACCCTAACCCTAACCCTAACCCTAACCCTAACCCTAACCCTAACCCTAACCCTAACCCTAACCCTAACCCTAACCCTAACCCTAACCCTAACCCTAACCCTAACCCTAACCCTAACCCTAACCCTAACCCTAACCCTAACCCTAACCCTAACCCTAACCCTAACCCTAACCCTAACCCTAACCCTAACCCTAACCCTAACCCTAACCCTAACCCTAACCCTAACCCTAACCCTAACCCTAACCCTAACCCTAACCCTAACCCTAACCCTAACCCTAACCCTAACCCTAACCCTAACCCTAACCCTAACCCTAACCCTAACCCTAACCCTAACCCTAACCCTAACCCTAACCCTAACCCTAACCCTAACCCTAACCCTAACCCTAACCCTAACCCTAACCCTAACCCTAACCCTAACCCTAACCCTAACCCTAACCCTAACCCTAACCCTAACCCTAACCCTAACCCTAACCCTAACCCTAACCCTAACCCTAACCCTAACCCTAACCCTAACCCTAACCCTAACCCTAACCCTAACCCTAACCCTAACCCTAACCCTAACCCTAACCCTAACCCTAACCCTAACCCTAACCCTAACCCTAACCCTAACCCTAACCCTAACCCTAACCCTAACCCTAACCCTAACCCTAACCCTAACCCTAACCCTAACCCTAACCCTAACCCTAACCCTAACCCTAACCCTAACCCTAACCCTAACCCTAACCCTAACCCTAACCCTAACCCTAACCCTAACCCTAACCCTAACCCTAACCCTAACCCTAACCCTAACCCTAACCCTAACCCTAACCCTAACCCTAACCCTAACCCTAACCCTAACCCTAACCCTAACCCTAACCCTAACCCTAACCCTAACCCTAACCCTAACCCTAACCCTAACCCTAACCCTAACCCTAACCCTAACCCTAACCCTAACCCTAACCCTAACCCTAACCCTAACCCTAACCCTAACCCTAACCCTAACCCTAACCCTAACCCTAACCCTAACCCTAACCCTAACCCTAACCCTAACCCTAACCCTAACCCTAACCCTAACCCTAACCCTAACCCTAACCCTAACCCTAACCCTAACCCTAACCCTAACCCTAACCCTAACCCTAACCCTAACCCTAACCCTAACCCTAACCCTAACCCTAACCCTAACCCTAACCCTAACCCTAACCCTAACCCTAACCCTAACCCTAACCCTAACCCTAACCCTAACCCTAACCCTAACCCTAACCCTAACCCTAACCCTAACCCTAACCCTAACCCTAACCCTAACCCTAACCCTAACCCTAACCCTAACCCTAACCCTAACCCTAACCCTAACCCTAACCCTAACCCTAACCCTAACCCTAACCCTAACCCTAACCCTAACCCTAACCCTAACCCTAACCCTAACCCTAACCCTAACCCTAACCCTAACCCTAACCCTAACCCTAACCCTAACCCTAACCCTAACCCTAACCCTAACCCTAACCCTAACCCTAACCCTAACCCTAACCCTAACCCTAACCCTAACCCTAACCCTAACCCTAACCCTAACCCTAACCCTAACCCTAACCCTAACCCTAACCCTAACCCTAACCCTAACCCTAACCCTAACCCTAACCCTAACCCTAACCCTAACCCTAACCCTAACCCTAACCCTAACCCTAACCCTAACCCTAACCCTAACCCTAACCCTAACCCTAACCCTAACCCTAACCCTAACCCTAACCCTAACCCTAACCCTAACCCTAACCCTAACCCTAACCCTAACCCTAACCCTAACCCTAACCCTAACCCTAACCCTAACCCTAACCCTAACCCTAACCCTAACCCTAACCCTAACCCTAACCCTAACCCTAACCCTAACCCTAACCCTAACCCTAACCCTAACCCTAACCCTAACCCTAACCCTAACCCTAACCCTAACCCTAACCCTAACCCTAACCCTAACCCTAACCCTAACCCTAACCCTAACCCTAACCCTAACCCTAACCCTAACCCTAACCCTAACCCTAACCCTAACCCTAACCCTAACCCTAACCCTAACCCTAACCCTAACCCTAACCCTAACCCTAACCCTAACCCTAACCCTAACCCTAACCCTAACCCTAACCCTAACCCTAACCCTAACCCTAACCCTAACCCTAACCCTAACCCTAACCCTAACCCTAACCCTAACCCTAACCCTAACCCTAACCCTAACCCTAACCCTAACCCTAACCCTAACCCTAACCCTAACCCTAACCCTAACCCTAACCCTAACCCTAACCCTAACCCTAACCCTAACCCTAACCCTAACCCTAACCCTAACCCTAACCCTAACCCTAACCCTAACCCTAACCCTAACCCTAACCCTAACCCTAACCCTAACCCTAACCCTAACCCTAACCCTAACCCTAACCCTAACCCTAACCCTAACCCTAACCCTAACCCTAACCCTAACCCTAACCCTAACCCTAACCCTAACCCTAACCCTAACCCTAACCCTAACCCTAACCCTAACCCTAACCCTAACCCTAACCCTAACCCTAACCCTAACCCTAACCCTAACCCTAACCCTAACCCTAACCCTAACCCTAACCCTAACCCTAACCCTAACCCTAACCCTAACCCTAACCCTAACCCTAACCCTAACCCTAACCCTAACCCTAACCCTAACCCTAACCCTAACCCTAACCCTAACCCTAACCCTAACCCTAACCCTAACCCTAACCCTAACCCTAACCCTAACCCTAACCCTAACCCTAACCCTAACCCTAACCCTAACCCTAACCCTAACCCTAACCCTAACCCTAACCCTAACCCTAACCCTAACCCTAACCCTAACCCTAACCCTAACCCTAACCCTAACCCTAACCCTAACCCTAACCCTAACCCTAACCCTAACCCTAACCCTAACCCTAACCCTAACCCTAACCCTAACCCTAACCCTAACCCTAACCCTAACCCTAACCCTAACCCTAACCCTAACCCTAACCCTAACCCTAACCCTAACCCTAACCCTAACCCTAACCCTAACCCTAACCCTAACCCTAACCCTAACCCTAACCCTAACCCTAACCCTAACCCTAACCCTAACCCTAACCCTAACCCTAACCCTAACCCTAACCCTAACCCTAACCCTAACCCTAACCCTAACCCTAACCCTAACCCTAACCCTAACCCTAACCCTAACCCTAACCCTAACCCTAACCCTAACCCTAACCCTAACCCTAACCCTAACCCTAACCCTAACCCTAACCCTAACCCTAACCCTAACCCTAACCCTAACCCTAACCCTAACCCTAACCCTAACCCTAACCCTAACCCTAACCCTAACCCTAACCCTAACCCTAACCCTAACCCTAACCCTAACCCTAACCCTAACCCTAACCCTAACCCTAACCCTAACCCTAACCCTAACCCTAACCCTAACCCTAACCCTAACCCTAACCCTAACCCTAACCCTAACCCTAACCCTAACCCTAACCCTAACCCTAACCCTAACCCTAACCCTAACCCTAACCCTAACCCTAACCCTAACCCTAACCCTAACCCTAACCCTAACCCTAACCCTAACCCTAACCCTAACCCTAACCCTAACCCTAACCCTAACCCTAACCCTAACCCTAACCCTAACCCTAACCCTAACCCTAACCCTAACCCTAACCCTAACCCTAACCCTAACCCTAACCCTAACCCTAACCCTAACCCTAACCCTAACCCTAACCCTAACCCTAACCCTAACCCTAACCCTAACCCTAACCCTAACCCTAACCCTAACCCTAACCCTAACCCTAACCCTAACCCTAACCCTAACCCTAACCCTAACCCTAACCCTAACCCTAACCCTAACCCTAACCCTAACCCTAACCCTAACCCTAACCCTAACCCTAACCCTAACCCTAACCCTAACCCTAACCCTAACCCTAACCCTAACCCTAACCCTAACCCTAACCCTAACCCTAACCCTAACCCTAACCCTAACCCTAACCCTAACCCTAACCCTAACCCTAACCCTAACCCTAACCCTAACCCTAACCCTAACCCTAACCCTAACCCTAACCCTAACCCTAACCCTAACCCTAACCCTAACCCTAACCCTAACCCTAACCCTAACCCTAACCCTAACCCTAACCCTAACCCTAACCCTAACCCTAACCCTAACCCTAGTCTTAGGGTTAGTGTTAGGGTTAGTGTTAGGGTTAGTGTTAGGGTTAGTCTTAGGGTTAGTCTTAGGGTTAGTCTTAGGGTTAGTGTTAGGGTTAGTGTTAGGGTTAGTGTTAGGGTTAGTGTTAGGGTTAGTGTTAGGGTTAGTGTTAGGGTTAGTGTTAGGGTTACTGTTAGGGTTAGTCTTAGGGTTAGTGTTATGGTTAGTGTTAGGGTTAGTGTTAGG
This sequence comes from Ricordea florida, assembly GCA_949710005.1. Lineage (NCBI taxonomy): Eukaryota > Metazoa > Cnidaria > Anthozoa > Corallimorpharia > Ricordeidae > Ricordea > Ricordea florida. The sequence continues at coordinate 14,607 of OX453284.1, forward strand.
GTTATTGTTGGGGTTAGTCTTAGGGTTACTCTTAGGGTTAGTGTTAGGGTTAGTCTTAGGGTTAGTCTTAGGGTTAGTGTTAGGGTTAGTCTTTGGGTTAGGGTTAGGGTTAGTCTTAGGGTTAGTCTTAGGGTTAGTCTTAGGGTTAGTGTTAGGGTTAGTCTTAGGGTTAGTGTTAGGGTTAGTCTTAGGGTTAGTTTTAGGGTTAGTGTTAGGGTTAGTGTTAGGGTTAGTGTTAGGGTTAGTCTTAGGGTTAGTCTTAGGGTTAGTGTTAGGGTTAGTGTTAGGGTTAGTGTTAGGGTTAGTGTTAGGGTTAGTGTTAGGGTTAGTGTTAGGGTTAGTCTTAGGGTTAGTCTTAGGGTTAGTGTTAGGGTTAGTCTTAGGGTTAGTGTTAGGGTTAGTCTTAGGGTTAGTGTTAGGGTTAGTGTTAGGGTTAGTGTTAGGGTTAGTGTTAGGGTTAGTGTTAGGGTTAGTCTTAGGGTTAGTCTTAGGGTTAGTCTTAGGGTTAGTCTTAGGGTTAGTCTTAGGGTTAGTCTTAGGGTTAGTGTTAGGGTTAGTGTTAGGGTTAGTGTTAGGGTTAGTGTTAGGGTTAGTGTTAGGGTTAGTGTTAAGGTTAGCGTTAGGGTTACTGCTGGCGCTTGGGGTTATTGTTAGCCATTCACCCTAAATCTACTTGCGATAAAGGTTAATGTAATTCTCTTTAGGTCGAATGATGTAGTTTTTAGGGTTAATTTGTAGCAATTTTATTCTATTAAACAAAGTTTTGCGTGATTGCCTTGAATTTTATACTTTTAAATTGATGGCATTGTGTGAATTATCACTATTTTACACTTTTTTGAGATAAGCTTACTTGCCATTTTATTGTTTACTGACGTTTACATTTGAGAGATGCACCGTTTAATCTTTCTTTGTACCTTTTACCAAACTATACAGTTTTTTAAAGTTTCCTAAGGCGTCTGATCCTGGAGGAATACCACTTGTACCGCACTGTGACAAAATCAGACGTTACAGCATTTACCGTAACCAGGTTTTAGTAAATGATGAATAATGTTTCTATAATATTTCAATTGACAAATATGCTACGTAGATAATTTTTGTCTCAAGATATTTTTTATATTATGCATTCTTCCGACAAAAATTGAAGTATTGATTCTTCTCCTACAGTAGTTAGGGTTAGCTTGGAGTAATATTTTACTTCTCTTCTACAAAGTTGCTTCATAGTAATGTGCTAATGTCTATAATTCGAGTTCATTCCTTATAAAATGAATCAAATCTCCTCCACGGATCTGTGTCACCTTGAAGAAGTACCTGAGCTAATATCATCAAGTAAATGTAATGCACTCTCACTGAACTTACAATAATCTCTCTTGTAGAGTTTTGTGCCTGATGCTAGATATGAAAATTCATTACAATTTTTTGAAACTGAGTGGTCACTGATTAATCGTGTTGCTTGGAAAATTGGAGGCATGAGCCCAAACGATTCGGACTCGGTGTGAGTACCAATTTTTAAGAGGTCGGTCAATATTAAAATCACCCATAAACATACAAAGTTTATTTTCAAGATTAATGAATTAATACAGTCTATTAATTTATCCAAATTGCTACAGGGATCGATGTCAATACATCGCTCCACAAATAAAATCGCACTTTTTTGTACTGTCCATAATGTCTCAAAAACATCTATAGGGAGATTTTGTAAATTGTCATCTAATCATATAGTTAACATTGGTTGTTTACCATTTACCACAAATTCCCGGAAATTCCGAGAGGGATCTAAATGGTAAACGTTTTTTCGGTTCGTCCCACTGGAAAATTCCCGGGACAAACGGAAATTCTGAAAAGGTAGTCCCGTTTTCCCAGTTGGGACGCCAGAGAAGTTCCGAATGGAAATTCGTTTACCATTTTTAAGTTCCTCGAGTTTCGTACTACTTTCAGACCTCTCCGAGCGCAATCGCTTCAACAACAACAACAAATATGAATCCAGTCTAGCGCGGCGCGACAATCCGGAAATTTGGGGGCAAATGGTAAACGACACGTACCGTTCTTTCCGAACGAAAATTCCAAACCGAAATTTCTGGGAATTTGTGGTAAATGGTAAACAACCATTGTTCCTGATATAAATGGAATCACTGGGTAGAAGAGAAATAACATCACATCCACGTATGTTGAGATTTACGTGCATTTGTTGCTCGCTCCAAGTTCTGAATCCGGACAAATATATTTTCCTTGTCTAACCCTTGATTCATTTTCCAAGGCCCGGCTTGAATAAAGCAATTAATAAACTCGCTAAACTTTCGCTACCACCTTGCATTCCAACGTGCGCCTGCACGTGCGGTAGGTTTCATGTTCGTGTACGAGTCCTGAAATTGAAATTTGATTTGTTCTCTTCAAATGAAACATCTACCGTTGGTCGGCCGACCATTCTTCGCTAAAATCAATAAACAAAACCCTCGGGACTGTTATACCGCTTCGCTACATTTCAAACCTAGAGAATCCTGAATGAGCTAGTACACCGATGCATCATGGGTAATGAAAACTACTTTTGTGAAGGAGAACACAGGCTCCACTAAAGATTGTTTTTAAGATAACTCTTCAACAGCCATGCGAGCTACGTCAAACCCACCCCTAAACCCTTTTTGCACTTCAAAACACCCAATTCTTAACCTAACTTTCCAAAGAAAGGCATGCTTGCTGTTCAACAGTTATCCTCGATTCATCTCTCACTTCTGTGGATCGACACGCTGCAATACGGCCCCACTATGTTTTCTCTTTTCTATTCCACTGGGCCGCTATTACTGCGCTGCACTCCCAAAGTTCTTTTTGGAGCGCTGTCGTATTGACGACAAGTCTAGCTTCATGATGCTAGCCTTGTCTCCACAGAATCTGCTTACGCATCAGTGAACACGCAAAGCATTCCCACCTGCACGCGCGCCACGAGCCAATTTACTGAATTAATTCCACGCGCCCATACATACCACCGTGCACTCACCTTTTCTCAGCCAGAATACCTTACGCACGCCACGGTTAATGCATCTTCCCGCTTTAAAGTCTACCTTTCACTGACCGTAAATCCAAATGTCAAGGACTTTTATGGAACAAAGCCTCTACGCCAAACAACTCCACAGCCACTAGCCGTCAGAGGTAGGTTACAACTTACTATTCTTCACTATCTAAGAGGGAAGCCATATAGTTCAACCAGTCCAGTTAACAAAACGGTTCCGTGTCTTCACTTTTATATTTTTGTCAACAGTTTACTAATGGATGACACTGAACCCCAGTTGACATCTGTACAGGACCACGTGGGCATTTTATCCTCTTTATTAACAATTAGTAACTACTTCGAAGGGGTTAGGAATCAAGTTAGTATCACATCCGGTTCCGGCGTGACGGCCGTTCAAAATTCGTTTTTTTCCAAGTCTCCGCCGTTTTAATTTCACTTTGTGGATCAAAAGTGAGCCGCCTTCAAAAACGACAGGGCGGTGAAAACAACGGTTTTTGAACGGCCATAACTCCGGAACCAGAAAATAAGGCGAATACGAGACACCAGATGAAGGCAAAACAGAACCTGCTGTCTCCTATTCAGATAAGACAAATAAAAAAATTAAGGTTACTGTAAGCCTTCAGGGGTGTCTTCCGAAGAATCATTCGTATGCGCGCAGCTTATATTATAACCATACAAAAGTATATATCATAGTAAAGCTGATAAAATGTAGAATCAGACGAAATAATTTCCTCTTCGCTTCATCGCTGCGACCACTAACATTGTTCTTCAGTATTTTTCACTTCACAGCCCGGACTTCACATACAAGAGAACCGTACACTGATCGCAGACCAAGATGCCAAGCCTGAAGACACTCATCAAGGAGCTACGCCAGGAAATCGTAAGTTACCTCTTTCCTTTTCCTTCCACTAGCAGTAGTTTAAGTTTCCGTTTAGCCACCCACATTTTCACTAAAACTAGGTTTTGTACTCACATTAACTTTATTGGTCGTTGCCTACAATCCAAAGTCATTCCAAACGGTTTCCAGTCTAACTTTCACGCATATGCCTTCTCTTCGTCCAACCGAAAGTACCTACAGGAAATTCAGTGTGTCCAAAATATGTTCTCAAGAGAGGTGTATTCAGCGGATTTTGGGACAAAATTGTTATCAGAGATTTATCAGAGATTTTACCAAGAAATTTTGCTCAGTCATTTCCAGATACTTTAAATTTATCAGAGATTTATCAGAGATTTATCAGAGATTTTATCAGAGATTTTTTTTAGTTAGGTTAAAATTTTACCAAGGATTTTACCAAGGATTTTACCAAGGATTTCAGATTTTGTCCTAGGATTTTACCAAGGATTTTACCAAGGATTTTACCAAGGATTTTACCAAGGATTTTACCAAGGATTTTACCAAGGATTTTACCAAGGATTTTACCAAGGATTTTACCAAGGATTTCAGATTTTGTCCTAGGAATTTACCAAGGATTTTACCAAGGATTTCAGAAAAAAAAATGAATTTCTAAAACAGATTTAAAAAAATAATATTATAATAAAAAAAGATGGAACGGCTAACAGTAAAACAATTGAAAGAAATCGCCAAAGAGCTGGGTATTCCAAGATATTCCAGAATGCTTAAAGCCGAACTCATTGAAGCTATAACACAAGCACAAGCACCACAAGTAAATAAAGGTAAACTAATCGAAGATCTAACACAACCAAAAACTAATAAGTATAAGTGTCTTCATGGTAAAATAAAATATATCTGTAAGTTATGTGGAGGATCTCAAATATGTGAACACAACAGACAGAAATCACGTTGTAAAGAATGCAACGGCGGTAGTATTTGTGAGCATAAACGGGAGAGGTATATATGTAAAGACTGTAAAGGTAAAGGAATATGTATTCATGGAAGACAAAGATGTTTTTGTAAGGATTGTGGAGGATCTCAAATATGTGAACACAACAGACAGAAGGCACAATGTAAGAAATGTCACAAAACACAAGATACAAAACAAAAACATTAAGTTATATAACGCAAGTCAGTGTTACATAACAAAATTTACAGAAATAGATACCACGCTAATCCACCAGCTACAACCATAAATGTTAATATATTCTTTTCATGTTGTGTTGAGTCTGTTTGAGTTGAGTCTGTTTGTGTTGAGTCTGTTTTCATTGAGGGTTTTGGTTTCGTCTCAGTTCTATGCGGTAACTTTACCTTTGAAGATCCCATGTTATGATTTATTCCAACTTGTTTTGCTTCAGTGTTTAGGGAATTATTCACCCCAAAATTCACATCACTACTAGCTTTCATAAGTTTATTATTAAAACCAGTCACGCTCTCAGTGTTGATTATCATATTACTAGGCATTAACCATACACCAGGAGCAATAGCTAAATCAAGCCGTAATTTCGCTTCCTGTACAGCTAATTGATACCTTTGGATAGAACTAGAAATGTCATTTTCAATCACACTACTTTCAAATAAAGCCAAGAATTCTTGTTGAGTCTCAATCGCTCCACCACCATTACCGTAAATCGAGTTTCTAGTGTTGACTTGTGCCCCTAATATACAGTAAACAAAAGCTTCAGCAGATCGATTCAATCTACCAAGTCCAGCTTTAGTGAGTCCATGACCACTTGTTGGGATAAACCAGGCATATTGGAAATCAGCAAAATCATCATTACGGATAAATGAGATTAGATCTCCCTTTTCCTTCTTACCTCCTTCATCAGCAAATTTACCACCTTCACCAGGCCATTTATCAGCTTCAACATCATAATTCCTTACAATATGAACATTTTGATTTCCTCCACCTATTCCATTGTATCCAGCACCATAATCAATAAATATATCACCCAATCCTCCGTTTCTACCACCTTTCCATCTAAAATCAGAATTATTAGCAATTCCAAATTCAGCGCACAATCGTTGATATGCGACTTTGTTGTAAGGGTTATTGTTTATTACAAAGGGCTGCTCATCAGGCAGAGGTAGACTCAATTCATATAATATCCTCCTTATTGTGAAATATACATGAAACTTGATAAAGCTACTCACTACTTTACGATAGTTTAGACTCTCAAAAGGACTTATACCGCAACCAGATGTCGCACACCAAACCGCAAAGTTCACTTGTTGAGGCCAATAATTCATATCTGGTGCGTTCAACCATTTTCTACTCTGCTTTCCAAATTTGAAAGTCACAACTTGGGATGTAAATATGTTACGCATATTAGCGGTGAATTTTTTGGAATTTGATACGTATATATCCAATGAGGTTAGCATTTTTGTGATATTACTTGTAAAGTCATCAAAATCAATGGCAGGTATTGGGTAAGATCGATTAGTCATAGTTAAACTCTTTGGGAATGAACTCAATGCATCATCATCCAATCCTAAATCTTTCCATAAAAGTCTTTTCAAACGGGGTGATAGGTCATCAGTCCATGTTTTGCCAGTGGGATCGTCATAAGACATGATTGTTGTACCATTGACTTTCCACCTAATGTATCCACCATACGGATCAGCTACAATTTCGAATTGACCGTGATCAGCCTTTGGATATCTATTTCTGAAATCATTAAGTAATCCCATCTTATTATTTATGTTGATAATAAGATTTTTTTAAATCAACACCGTTCTTTTCTAAGACCAATCTCATAATTCCATCCTACAGGCGTTCTCTCAAATGAAAATTTCAACGTTCGGGACCGGTTAACTCCTTTAAAATTTCCGCACGAACCTCTGTTCTTATCTGATTCATATTTAAGTTTTTTTCTGTATCTTTCCTGTTTTTTTGACGGATTTCGAGTTTTAGTTTTTCAAACTTGTCCACCTCTGATAAAATTAGCGAAAATTCTTGGTCTGAGATGGTGTTATCTTTCAGTGCCTTTGAAACCAAGTCGTGAATGGTATTTACTTTTGCTTTTGCCAGAGAAACTGTCTGTTCGTGTTTACTAACTTTATGTGAAAGTCGTTTAGAAGCTGCACCGAATCCAACCGATATTCCTCCACAAAGACCGCCGATAGCTCCCAAAGGTATACCAACAACAGCACCAAAACCAGTAAGAGAGGTTCCCAGTCCACTTGCAGATAGGATAACTGAAAACACCCCACTACCAACACTGATTTTTGTAAATATTCCCCTAGCTCTATTGTATTTTTTCCTAACATCCTCATAATGTCTAATTTCCTTTTGAAGATTATGTACTACTTCACATGATTTTTGAAGTCTGAAATTATTTGAGTCAACATTAATAGGCACTTGTGGATAAATTCTATTATAGTCATCCATTTTACTGCTCAACATGAAATCTTTAAATGAATTCGAACAGGTTCGTTATTTAAGTTAGCCTTTATTCCATCTTTATCTAAAATCCATAAAGTAAAGTAGTTGACTGGATTTTTGGTTTGTAGAACTCTTAAACAAGGATTCTTATCAGATGGAATAACAGCTAGTACTTGTGATGGGTTAAGTTCTATATTTTCACCTCGAGGGATCATATTGCAATATGAAGAATTTGGCTCTATAAGATCACACATTAAGTACATGGGATTACTATACGTTGCTTTAGAAATGTAAACTAAACCTGCATTTTGTATCTCTTTTACATTGGTTAAGGGTGGATCCAGATAAATTCTTGTTTCAGGAGTTAGCATAGTGATATTTAGAATCTTTGTATCATTCATGTTTTTTTTACTTATCGCCTCTTCTTTTTAAATTGTTCCACAAAATATAGAACCACAGCCACTATCAATAACCAAGCGTTCTTACCCAAGAATCCAATAACATCCCCCGCTGTTTTGAACAGAAAGTTCACGATAGCTCCAACCATTCCAGGTAATATTTCACCGAGTTTCTTACCGATGGTCTTCAAACCGTTACCAACACCTTTACCCAATTTGGTTAGACCTTTAGAAAGATTAGAAACGATAACACCAATGACCACACCTACAGCACCCACAACAGCAAATACTGTAAAACCATACTTTTTGAAGATGGCCTTTACCCGCTCTCTTAATGGTAGTCTTTCTATTATGGACTCGTTTCGTCTCTCGAGATCGGTTATTTGATCTTCGTTTGAGATTATCTGCTTTCTAACCATCTCTTCCAATTCATTAACCCTAGAGAGTAACCGATCTCTACTTTGTTCTACCTTTCTTAAATTGGACAGTCCCTTCTTATTTTTGTCTAGTTCATCTTTGTATCGGTTCAATTCACTCGAAAGTTTCTCAGCCTCTGTTTTAGCTTCTATCTTCTGTTTAACAGCTGCATCTAAATAGCTTTCATTTTCCGCGATTTTTACTTGTTGTTTCTCAATGAATTCACGCAGATCTTTTTCTTTAGCAACATAGCGATCTATCTCCTGGGGATATGTTTCTGTGGTTGCTTTCAATCCCATCAAGAGATTATTCAATTCTTTATTCTTTTCATTTTCTTCCTCCAACTGAGACTTAAGCTTATCATTTATTACAAGAATTTTTTCATAACTAATACCCAGAGATTTTTTAATATTTTTTGGTAAATTATCATAATTGATTACCCCATCTTTATCAATCAATGTATGCTCTTTGGCATTACTCTGAGTACTCAATTTAACCTTCAAATTCCCATCCTTATCCCATTCTGCCGTAAATGGAGAATCCAAAGGGTTGAAATCGGGAAATATACGTTTGATATATTGTAGCGCTTCTCTCCTTTTATCATATTGTTCATCTTGTTCTTTTACCTTATAACTGAACGAGGTTTCTTCCTCATCAGGGTCAATTAGACGAGTGGTGGATGTATTTGTGAATGGGCTCAAGTAAAATGTATCATCCTTATCATCACCACCTAGATCGGCTGATGTATCAAAAGGATTTTTTTCTTTGTCTGGTATTTCTTGGTATTCTGCCATAATTTTTTACTTGTCAGTAAGAAATCTTTAAACTGGTCACACACTTAACTAAAAGAATTTACTAACCATATAACCCAATGCCAGCATACCACCACCCACATATGCCATCTCCCCCATCTTTTGATTGCTGCTAGGTCTATAATAATCAGAGAATTTTGGTTCATGTGCCTGACTATACAATTTCAAAGCTTCATCGGTATTCGAAATATTTTTTAAAGCCTGGTGTTTAGCATCCCGCTGTTGAGAGTACCAATCAATGAGATTCTGTCTCTTTTCCTGGTATGTAGCATAATCTTTTTGATATTTTTCTATTGCCTTGTCGTGTCGTATTCGCTCTGAATCTGTTTTATCACCTGAGAGATATTTTGCAAGATATGAACCACCAACAAAGGTAGTCGCATTCAAAACAGCTCCACCAATCATCATTGCTATTGTCGCCATTTATTGATCAATATGTAAAATCTTTAAGTTGGCAACATCTTTTGATCTTCTAAATAATTTTTGAGGTACATACTACCTGACAATACAGCGACCCATTTAGCGTAGTTTGTAATACTTGAGGATGGATCGTTTATAAATGATTCTTTCATAGCCTTTTTAGCTACATATCCAACTCCAGCAGCCAATCCGATAATGACGGCTGAATCAGTAACAGTTTTCACAAGTTTGTTTTCAGTTGACATGATTTTTATTGAGGATAGAGAAAATCTTTAAACTACTTTCCTCAGAGCATTACTATTTTAGGAGTTGGTTGAGGTTGTGGTTGGGTGGGTTGGGTAGGAATATTTGAGGGTGGTGGATGGGTTGGTGGAACTTTTCTGTTTTTATAGTACCTCATAAACATGTCAACTGCAGTAAAACCTATTCCAACGATAGATAACACAGTAGTAAAAGATAGCTCTGGAATCCATGCTTTTGTAGTTTCTTCTTCTTCATTTATATTTTCTTCCTGTTTGGTCTCCGCTTGTTCTTTTTCACGTTTCATTTCCCTAGCCAACGCTTCTTTAGCTTTTTTGTTATATTCCGCTAATTTCTTACCAGCTGCAACCTTTTTAGGATCTTTCTCTTTAACAGCTTTCTTATTTTTAGTAGTAGGTGGATCCATTGTAATTTGTTCAACAACTTCATCAGACATGATTATTTTATTTCACATAATAAAGAATCTTTAAATCAGTTGTGCTCAGTAGTATGTTCAGTTTTGTTGGAATCCTCAGTATTTGTACTTGAAACTTCTTGTATTTTGTTGATTTTAATGTGCTTAGCAACCTGGAATAGTCCACTAGCAAGTGCTACCAATCTTCCACCTTTTAATGCTAAGAGACCTACAAAGTTTGTTAGTTCACGATTAACCAACTCATCATTCTTCAAGTCTTTACAAAGCGCTTCTATATCATCCACAGGAACCATGTAAGAAATGACATGAGAAACTAATTGAAGAGATGAATCTACTAATCCACCACTAATTTTCTTACCTAATACTGTCTGGTATCGATTATAATATTTTTCAACATCTTTTACCGTGAGTTTCTTTATATCACCTAGACTCATTTCAACACCTAAATATTCCTTTGTAGTCCCAAGAGATGCGAGAATAGCTAGTGATTCTTGTTTGATTTCAACATCATTATCTTTGGTCTCATCTTTAACCTCTGGCTGTTCTTCAATAAAATCTTCAACGCTTGTCATCTTTTAATTTTTTAATAATACAAAGATTCTTTTAAATCACTGCGGGAATCTCTAAATAACATTGGAATGGATAACGTAAACACAAACAGAGTCTAGAATATTTTTCAGTTTTCAGTAGTTCTACAAACTTTTTACATGTTTCAGAGTTTAAATCACCTCCATAATCTTCGAAAAGCATCTTCATACCTTTCTGTGATGGATTATGGAATGAAACCACACAAGCTACATTTTCACGGAATGGTTTTGCTATGGATGTTAATTGCTGAGTGAGAACCCACACTGATAATCCATGATGTCTTCCAGAGAATGCTAGATCTATAAACTTGTTCGAGCGTTTCTTTAGTTCCTTCGATACAGCACAGTCATCTAAAATTATTAGTGTATTTGTACCAGAGAACAAAGTTTGACAATCAGTTAATAACTCGTTAATCTCATCGCTGTCACTAGCATCTGGTGATAATACCAAGAAACGTTTATCTCCGTGAGCAAATTTATGATAGGTTTTATTTTTAGAATAAGTTGGACATATGAGAACAATATATTCAAAAACTTTTTGGAATGGTCCTCTTAGCTGATCCGTGATATATTTTGTCTTTCCACAATTTGTTGGTCCAGTTATAATACAATGAAAAGGAACTTTATCTCGTAATTCTTCCATCTTTTAACTAATACATGATTGATATTAAGTTTGAATTCATGATCTCCATCAACGCATCGGCTACCACAAACATATGACAGGTAATATTTCCTGTTCCTCCAACTTTTCGGTTCATTTCTAGTTTTACTCCATCTCGTGTGTTGTTCAAGGCCATACCTCCACCATGAATACTATTGTCAGGGTGAGTTCTCAAGTCAATCCATAAAGCAAACTTGTCGACATAAAAATCATTTAGCTTGACACCCTCTCTACCGAAACGTTTCTTTACCGAATCCCAGAAGTCTGGCGGTTCCATTCCCTTTGAGTATAGACGGTTTGGTATGCCGTCAACGTTAATCTTGATTGATGTAATATTCGGATTGACAAACTTTTCAGAATCTCGTGCTCCTCCACCGTATCCATCTGTGAACAAGCACAATATCCCTGTCATTGATCTCCTAGGTGTATTAATGTTCTCGTTTATGTAACTGTCATTAGGTTTGGAGATGGTGAAAGTTTTGTGGAGAAGGACATTCTCGTAAAAGAATACTTTACCAACCTGATAAGCTGACTGCGCCTCACGAGCTAAGTATTCGCTTGATATGCAAGAATATTCCAACTCCAGGTTTTTGATTTTATAAGTTGGAGTCTTAACCGTGTCAGAATAAACAACAATATCATAAACTGGAGCTGGTGTAATCTCAAAGATTAGTGGATGAGGTAACGCCTTTGGATAGAAAACCCCATGCTTGCTGAGAATAGGATGGTTGAGTGGGATTCGGTACTTGGTTTTGTATATTGTTGCAAGAGCTACTTCCTTATCTTTTCCTGATGTTACCTTATCACCCGCATTTGTCCTAAGCTTCCTCATGTTTTCAGAAGAAATACCTTGTTTTATTCCATCCTCACGATCTTCAGCTGTTAAGTATAAATCATGGTAGGTTTGAAAGAGATCGTATCTTTGAGTATCCTGTAGTGTTTCTCCACCAAAAAGAACCCTGAGTCTGGATACAAGGTTTCTGCCTACGTTATTCACAAGGGTGTTGTTTGCATGACCTTCAACAGTCAAGTCAAATAAAAGAGATACACTTCCTGGTACAATAACTACATTATCAGAAAGTTTTGGAATATTTATATACAAGGTTTCTCCAGGACTGGCGGATGATGGATTTAGTGTAATTCGATTCAGTGACGATTCCGCTTTCAAACCGAGTGGCTCTAGTGGAATCCTGTTTGGGTTAATTTCTTCAGATATAGCTTGTGACATAATGTTTTATTTTAAAGATAGGTAGAGTATTCTTTTAAATTAGTAACGAAAACATGTTATCAAAAATATATTATTCCACTTATGGATATTGGAAAGGGTATTCTGCAATTTCAAAATTAGCTGAAAAAGCAAAAGTTAGTGAAGATGAGGCTAAACGATGGCTTGAGAAACAGGCTATATGGCAAATCTATCTACCAGCTCCAAAGTATATCCCTAGACCGCACTGGGCTGTGGATAAACCGAATCAGATTCACCAAGCAGATTTATTATTTTTACCACATGATAGAGTTGGAAAAAAGACCTATCGATATGCTCTGGTTGTGATTGATATAGCTAGTCGATACAAAGATGCAGAACCATTAACCTCTAAAGAATCAAATGAGATTTCAAAAGCTTTAACAAAAATATACTCCAGAAAGTTAAAATATCCTAAAACATTAATTGTCGATTCTGGTAAAGAATTCATGGGAGATGTAACAAAACTTATGAAAAAACATAATGTAACCATACAACGGTCTGAAGCTGGAAACCATAGAGCTCAAGCATTTGTTGAAATAGCAAATAGAACATTATCAGAAAAACTATTTAGTCATCAATATGCACAAGAAATGATTAGTAATGATCGATCTAGAGTATGGGTGAAACGATTACCAGCTATTTTGAAAACTCTGAATAGTGTACCAACGAGAATAACTGGGGAAGAGCCTGTAAAAGCTATAAGAATGAAAGAGGTTGATATTGATCCTCCAAAATATAAACGAGTTATTGGACATGATGAGGTTAGGCTACCACCTGGTGTTAAAGTTAGATACTTACTTGCTCCTGGAGAAGATGAAGGAGGTGAACGAAGACGAGCTACGGATCCTATCTGGAGTATTCAGGTTTATGATCTTTCTAGAAGTGTTGTTTCACCCAATCAGCCAGTGTTGTATTATTTAATAGATGGACCTAGGCGTGGTTTTGTGAGGGAAGAGCTTCAGTTTGTACCAGAAGATACTGTGCTACCACCTAATTTTGTGTTGCAACGATAATGTCCGTATGCAAAAGTATGTATTCCATCTTCACAAATAACTCTCTTGTCATCATCGGCAGATAGTGCAACTTTATTAACAGTTTCAGTATAAACATCATGCTTATGACTTCTTATTACATTCATCTTTCTCATCTGAGGTTTTTTATTGAATAGACAATCCTTGTAATCATCAAAGCTTATGGTCTTTTTTACGACTGATGCCTTTACCCCTTTATCCTTTTTTATCTCTTCACCTTCATCCATCTTGTAGCTGTAAAGTTTGGCTCGTAGACCTATAAATTCAGCTATCTGTTTACCACCAGCTTCATCTTTGAACATATTAATGACTTTCTTGTTAACGCCAGTCTCGATACCCGATGGGTGGTTTTTAGGATAATTACTAGTATCAAACATTTCTCTCACATCTGGACTGATATCCTTATAGAAATCTTCTGTTTCTATCTCATATACAAGACTATCCGTATCTGTAAACAGCAACTTAGCCATTTCACCATATTTAGGTTTGATATAATTATAGTGAAAGTTGTACATTATTGTTTTACTTAGATCTAGAATGCACATACCCAAGTAAACGGGTTTATTGAATACTATCTTTGTTTTCTTCATATGTATGGCTATCAGATTTTCACAAAAGATAGTACGATGTTGATAGTTAGGTTTTGATATTAATTTTTTAGCATCTTTTTTATTTGTAACCAATCTCACATCCACCCTTTTTCTAATGTTTTCCATGGTTTTCCCAAAGACAGAGTTATTCATAAGCTTGAAGAAATCTTTTTCAAAATCGTTAGCTGCTTTAGCTCTGAGGTTGGTATTCAAATCAATGTATGGTTTTAACCAAGCTGACTCTTCAAATGTAATACCCCTATGAATCTTTGTTACTTTTAGTCCAAGACTTTCATAAAGTTTTAGGGTCTCGCGGTGAACTACATACTTTGTTTTGTTGTTGAGGTTTGGGATTAATTTCTCAACCTTATTAACGAAAAGTCTCTCCGGAGCTAGCGGATAGTCGTTATGTAAATCATGAAGGTAATAGGGATATTCTAAATCAACCTCCAGTATGCATGGGATATTTTTCCAGTCTGTAAGCTCTTTATCTGTCATCCATCTAAAACCATGAGTAGGGAGTGGTTTACTCATTCCTCCACCATATAAGTTATTTGCATCGAGATATTCGATATACTTTATGAGTAGGTCGGGGTTAAAGTTGACCATATATGGGTTGTTAGCTTTACCATATCTAGTAGAGATCATAGAGACACCACCTCGAATGCCTTTCTCAACCATAAGTAGCATGTTAATATCAGTTAACAACTCTAAATTCACTTTCGTTAACTTTAATGCTGCATCCCAAGCTAGTCCAGGCGCTGTATAATACCAAGCAGGATCCAATCCATAGTTTTTACTACAAACATCTCTAAAGTTCTCGAATACATCCGCTAAAAGTAGTACATCTGACTTAAGATATAGGTCGTGATATTCCCTCATTGTTTTCATATTAAAGTTTTCCCATACCTTTTTAGCATGTTGGTAGTTATCTTCTGTTATATCTTCATAGTTGAGTTTTGAGTAAAATGCCTCCTTTGGTGGAAGTTGGGTTTCATTTAGTTTATCAAATCCATCAAACCAATCATATGGAAATACACCCTTTCTCAACATCATATTCGTTTTATCTCCAAAATAATTTTTCGTTTCATCTATGTTCTTATCTGTTGTAGAAATACACTTACTTCCAGATAACACACCTCTACAGACATCACACTTTCCACATTTAGTAAGATTATCAACTAATTTATCGAGGCTTGTTGCCATAAATTTAAATGAATCGATGAATCTTATGTCTCGCTTAACATCAACATTCTTACCTTCTTTATTTGTAAAGGTATCAACTACAATCTGTTTTGTGAAAGAAATATACTTTTCCTCATTATTAGCTATACAGTTTATATTACCTTTTGATTTTCCAAGATTCTTGATAAAAAGATGAGCGTCATATCCAGATAGGTTGTGAAATATTACTGGGAAGAACTTTGGAATCTTGTAATTTAAGTTACATTCGTTATGAGCTGCTCCTCTATACTTTCGTGTAAGGTGACAGTGGTCTAATACCTTATCTTCTCCCAATTCACCCTCACATATATGACAGTGAGTAGCATTTTTATAGTTGATTTCATCATTTTCAGTCATCTTAACTTTCTTATGGTATTTAAACTTATTATAAATTTTCTTAATATCTGACTCTAATTTATCTACAAATATCTGTGGGATATCATCGTCTGGGGATTTAGCAGTGTATTGTTTAAGCATGGGTGGAAATATATTATCATCAAAACACTTGATAAAATAGCAGAATCCAGATGGTTTGTGCTTCTGGTATTGTTTAGTAAAACTTTTACTTTCATCTGGAGAGCAAGTGTGTATTTTCTCTGTATAGCTCTCAAAGTCTGCATATACAACAAAGGGTACTCGCATTTTTCCATTGAAATTCTTAAAGTAAATATATTGGGGATTTCCATCTTTATCTTCAGGCATATCAATCCTAACTGCTTCGTTTGCGTTGCAGTATTCAAGATGTTTTTCTAATGAATTTTTTGCTTGGAATGAGTTAAAACATCTAAGGCAAAAGTGCATCGCAGATTTATGTTTGCTGACTTGAGATGATAAAAGTCTACTTATATTCTTTATCCAACAGTAGTGATCATTTTCACCGTTTGATATTAAAATTAAGTTGATCACATGATCTTTTTGTTTCTTATTTATTCTTAGAGGATATACATAACCTTCATCATATCCAAGGACGTTAATCGTATAGTGGGGGTTTTGCTTTTCAAACTTATCAATATCTTTTAGTGAAACGGGGAACTCTATTCCTGACCAGTCAAAATTATTTGAGTTTTCTCTCATTTTTTTATTTAGTCTCTCTGGATGAACATCTTGTGTATATATAGCAGAGGTTACTGCCCACTTAAAACACTCATGATCCTTATGATTCTTAACATTGATGATTGCCTTCTTGGATGCCAATTTTGATGGTAGTGGAATATAGGAACTTCCAGAAAGTGGTTCAAATGGGTCGATGTGTATATCAAAGTATTCCACATGGTTGAATTTCCAACCGTAAGCATTATCTTTAAATCGCTCAAACTCCCCAAGTTGGTGATTAGTCATAGTATCGAATAAGTTAGATAAATCGGTTGACTCTGTTATGATTTCCACTGGTGAATGAAAGTATCTTGAAGTTTCATCAATATGGTCAGTGAGTAGACTCTCTTTTATAAACTTACACGTTAAGATAAATTTCACCTTGAGCTGTTTCTTTTTCTGATTAATGAGATCTATAACTTTTTGTTTGATTTTATTGATAAATGTCTTGGAACCATACCCTTTCTGTCCATCTATCCTGTAGGTTTTTAGATACCCCTCAAACGCTGTTTCTCTTTCTTTTGGAGTTAAGCTTTTGAATATTCGGTTAAACTTTTCCTTCTGTCTTTCAACTCGTTTTTTTACAGTCTTTTTGATATTTTCTGGGATTAAAGATAGAATCCAATCTGTAAACTTTTTATTCGCTTTAATAACTTTTCTTTCTATATTTTTAACTAAAGTGGGTTGAGATATGGGTTTGAAAGGTTCGAGAATGGTAACATTAATCTCAGGTATCGGTTCATCAAGAATGGGTCTTTGCGGTTGGTTAGGGATATTAGTTCTAGGAGTTGGAATGGGTATATCAGGTATCAGTTCATCAGGAATATTAGTTCTAGGGGTTGGAATCGGATCATCATAGAATATTAGTCTAGGTGCTTGTGCTTGTGTTATAGCTTCAATGAGTTCGGCTTTAAGCATTCTGGAATATCTTGGAATACCCAGCTCTTTGGCGATTTCTTTCAATTGTTTTACTGTTAGCCGTTCCATCTTTTTTTATTATAATATTATTTTTTTAAATCTGTTTTAGAAATTCATTTTTTTTTCTGAAATCCTTGGTAAAATCCTTGGTAAATTCCTCGGACAAAATCTGAAATCCTTGGTAAAATCCTTGGTAAAATCCTTGGTAAAATCCTTGGTAAAATCCTTGGTAAAATCCTTGGTAAAATCCTTGGTAAAATCCTTGGTAAAATCCTTGGTAAAATCCTAGGACAAAATCTGAAATCCTTGGTAAAATCCTTGGTAAAATCCTTGGTAAAATCCTTGGTAAAATCCTTGGTAAAATCCTTGGTAAAATCCTTGGTAAAATCCTAGGACAAAATCTGAAATCCTTGGTAAAATCCTTGGTAAAATCCTTGGTAAAATCCTTGGTAAAATCCTTGGTAAAATCCTAGGACAAAATCTGAAATCCTTGGTAAAATCCTTGGTAAAATCCTTGGTAAAATTTTAACCTAACTAAAAAAAATCTCTGATAAAATCTCTGATAAATCTCTGATAAATCTCTGATAAATTTAAAGTATCTGGAAATGACTGAACAAAATTTCTTGGTAAAATCTCTGATAAATCTCTGATAACAATTTTGTCCAAAAATCCGCTGAATACACCTCTCTTCTCACGCAAAATGATGAGAATTACCGTTTAAGCTATGTGTAAAAAACGTCACGACCTCCACCAACAAATTATGCAATGCCGTTCCAAACTTTCCAAAATCTGCCCTACCATTTTACTTCACTCTATTCGCTCTAAAATTCAAGAACTTAATTCTAAACTTTTCAATTACCTGCACGTAATCAAGTCCCAAAAACTTCACAATTCATTAGGGCCCAAAATCACTAATAGCCTACCGGCCATTTCTCGAATTGCACAGAACAGAATTCCTTGAACCATAGATCACAATTTAGCTAAGAACGTCTAGTTTGTGTGGTGTACATTTCAGAGCGGTTCATTGAGCCGTTCTTGAGAACTGGCTTTTCGAATATGGTGGATTTTAGCAAAATCAGCCAAAACGCTCGCGTTAGTGTTGGTGTAAGAAACCATGTCGACTTTAAACGGCCATTTCTCGGGTTGCACTGAACAGAATTGGTTGAACCATAGATCAAAATTTAGCTAAGAACGTCTAGTTTGTGTGGTGTAAATTTCAGAGCGGTTCATTGAGCCGTTTTTGAGAACTGGCTTTTCGAATATGGTGGATTTTCGCAAAATCAGCCAAAACGCTCGCTTTAGTGTTCGTGTAAGAGCACTGAAACGCCTCCACGATGTCCTCCATGATCTAAAATGACGCGAATGTTAGTAGCGTGAGCCTGGAACCAAAAGAAGAGCGAGAAATGGTGAAATGGTAAGCACTATTCCGTTTAGTTCGTACCAACCGGAATGAAAGGACTACCTCAAAACGTAGTCCTCAATTTTCGGTTGAAATTTCCGAAAAATGACCTTACCATTAACCTTCCGTCCGGAATTTTCGAAATTTTTGGCTAAATGGTAAGCACCCATGGACTGGGTGACACAATCCTCGTATTACTATCCATGAGCAGCCTTTCAATAAAAGTTACCTTTTCAATAGCTTCCTACCCAGAAGCCCTTTGGCCTTCGTCATGCACGTGTTCCTGAAGTAGGAAAGCGTGATGTAAAGAACTTCTGCATAATGACGTACCCTCTCAAAAGCAAAACATTCATTACAAATTTTACACAAGGCAAAAATCAGGTTTATATTTTGGAAATATCGCCCAAACATCAAGCCTGTCTGTCGGGTTAATCATGTGAGACGGGTGGCGATAGCGACCAAGCGCAGGTGAAACAGATATAGGAATGGACTATGTCCCTATGCGCTACTGACTATTACGTGCAAAATAATCATATATAACGTGACTAACGTAATCTTATATTTAGCAGAACGCCGCACAAGGTCAGGAAAAGCGGTTTAAGAAAATGCTGGATAAGAACCTTGAACCAAAACAAATGAGTGAGTATTTCAACCAGTAAATTCCCAGGTTCTCTAATTACGACCGTTTATTACTGAGACTATTAGTTTCATTTTCAGAAGATTAGAAAGATGAATGCAAAATTATGTTGTTTTAGGTTTTATAATTTACTTACAAGAATCTCGTTGGAAGTTCGTGTTTTCGCCGAAGAAAACAACAGTTTTTGTTTGATAAGAGATTTGAGAAGCACTTTCTCTAGATCTCTCAGTATATTAATTTTTATGTTTCAAAAGAACGAATGAGCCAGTTCGTAAACGTCAAGTCAGGGAATAGAGAGATTTTGTCATGTAACAGAAAAGTGGAAGACTAGTGAAAGAGTCTCCTAGAGAGGATTTTATTTCGGGGGTCAGTGGATTTAAAGAATATAAGAACTTTTTTGTGACAAGTATTTTTAAACTCAAGATAACATGCGCTGAGCTTGCAACTGACAAGATTTCTTCGGGTTGTAACCTTCTACTCCTATTTATTCTTTTTTTTCAATTTCCTTGTAGGTCTGTCAACGTCTTGACTTTTCTGTATGTTGATGACACAATTTTCATTTATTTGGCAAGTTATTCACGACGCTCCGTATACCTTTTATGTTTAACTGAAACATTTTATCTTCCTCAAAGGGCTAACGTTATAATGAATATTTTTAACCGAAAAATGAGTAGCTCTTAATTTCAATTTATGGTAAATTATTTCTCCTGTTAGACGCCAAACGTTCATATAATTAAAATTTTATGATGACTACTGGAAAAGGCGAAAGAAAACAAAACAAACTTAATTAAAGCACCTGCATCTTTTCACAGCCGAGTATGACCTCAAGCTGAGAGCTGTTATCACCCTCCAATCAGGTGAGCTGTTAGAACACGACCTTTGTTTTATACTGTACGCTTGTGCTTCGCGTAGCGACGCACAGGTCAGCGTCTAAACACAATTTCCGACTCCAAAATATTACGAATCCTACCTGAAAATGACATTTCGCAGAGGAATTCACTTTCTAAGCTACTCAGAAGAATACTACGTTCTGGCACTTGGTGTTTGCTATACTAACCTACGTACAAATGTAGCTAGTTTAAGCTTTCTCATCTTGGCCTTAATAGGACCCTATACTTGTCTTGCCATTCTTTGGAAAGCTTCTGAACAGTACTGTACTCTTTTTTGTTTTACTATATAGTATCGTTTTTGTGGCTACTGTTGCAACAGTAGCCACTATGCTATCGGTTCTGTTAAGTAAGTAAGTTAAGTTCGGGAAATGTTCGAGCAACCAACGACATCCTTCCGATGCCCCGGAAATCTTGAAAACTGATAGACACAGAGCGAAAATTCAGCAAAAAGTTCAACATTTAAAGCTAATATAACTAGACGCTCTCGGGAGCGTTCACTCGGGCTACACTTTATAATACCGCTTCGAACAAACGTGAATGTCAGTTTAAGCTTAAGGTTTATCAGGAGCTCCTGGGTTTATATATGTTGTATTCTATATGGCTGGTTCCACGACCGCATGAAACCTACCAGACTGTATATCGCACCGCAATTCTTGTCGACGTCGTGTTTAAGCTGAGCTATTTTATCAGAAAGATTTCTAAGGTTTTACAGAAATTTCAGTGATAATTGGGTTTGTTTACTAATCGGATTAATTGCTTCCCAAGGTAGAAAAACAATTGTGAAACCTGATGCCATTCATCGTGATTCCAAGTTATCGACGGCGAAGAGGGTAACCCGAAAACACTGACCCCCGGTCCGCGGACCCCCATACAGACCGGGTCCACGGACTACCCTACGGACTGGTCTACGGACTACTGTGGCTGTCTATCAAAGACCGGGAAGCCTCGAAATTTGTGCTTTTTTTCTCTCCGCCAGAAAAACAAAAGAATAAAAGTGATTCATGTTCAACAATTCTTACCAGTCATCCATGGTTTCCACGACAGAGGAAGAGTAAAGGCTGGGACGAGATCACGAACCCGCGGGAGAATGAGCCGAACAAAATGGCGGAGAGAAAAAAAGCAGAAATTTCGAGGCTTCCTGGTCTTTCATAGGAAAGGAAATGGCAATGTGTAATGATATAACTTGCGCCCGAGCCGGAACCCAAGTAACGCTCGAAATTTCGCCGACACGATTGATCTATTAGACAACCAGTAAGTCAAATCTTTAGTTATCATTTTTTATTCTATTTTTGGGGAGGTCCGTACGTAGAGGGAGTCCGTAGGGGTAGTCCGTAGACCAGTCCGTAGGGTAGTCCGTGGACCCGGTCTGTATGGGGGTCCGCGGACCGGGGGTCAGTGTTTTCGGGTTACCCCGGCGAAGAAGCGATGTGTGGGGAAAAACAACAATATTACTTCTCGATCGGATATACTATTCTTCCGATTTCGCCTGTTCTCGCTAATGTCTTTCCACACGACCACGCAGGTAAAAAAACTTGAGTTTGAATAAGAAAAGAATCCAGGCATGATATATTTTGAAAAGAGGCCCGAGGGAATTCGGGCTGACAAACAGTCTCCGAGTTAATAGCTTTGTTAGCCGTTTTGTTGTCATAATTACCAAGAACTTTATTATAAACAAACAACAAGTTCAATAGATTTTAGAAACAGTCTTAAATAACCTTATGTCTAGCAATCCTTTGTAACGTCAACCGTTTCACCTGCAAGCGTAATCAAACTTTGAGCGTTATCACGCTTTAGTTGTCAAGTCTTTGCCTTGCAACTACTTTCGGGACCACGCATGAGACAGACCGTAACTGAGAAAACTTCCGCAGAGGTCATGGGTTCGAATCCCGTTCAGGCCGGAGTTGTTTTTGGGCTTTAATTTCACAGCTGCTTTAAGTTGTGTACATAACTGCGATGATCAATTAATGTCATTGCATATAGATACTAATAGACCGAAAAGGTAAACCTAGACTCGGGCTACCAGTGGTAGTAGCCCGCGTATAAATAAACAGCGTACCGCCGAAGACATTTAATGCGGAATACTTACTGAGTTTTTTGTGCCCTCCAAGACGGGTTTATCAAGATTCCCCAATATTGTTTGTGGGGGATGTCACTTAAGACGTTTTCACCAATGGTACGATTAAACAATTGTTCGCCGAATGCATAGTCAATATCTGTCTCGGGAAACATCAGAACTCTCAGGAAAATAAAACTAAGTGATCCCCTCGGTACCATACCTAAGTGTGTGTATATTAGAGTATAATTATAATGGTTTCCACACCATCCACTTTGTAAAAACAGGAGCCACATGCAGTCTTTGACTGTCTATTTTTATTTATGGATGAAAGCAAATAGCGTGACAACGGTCTGTTTTTGGGAATCTTCTACACAGTTTTACCCCCTCAGAGGCACTGAATGACGAAATTACTTCAAATGCATATTGTAGCTAAACCTTTATTAAGTTAATCAACAGGCCGTGTGTTCACGTAAGGTATAGTATATCTACATTGGTGTTCTTTGATTGGTAGAATAACTGTAAGTAATGCATAGTTGGTTAAATTTTCCTTGTAACAGCCCCCCCCCCCCCCCCACCTTTCCGGGCAACCCCCGGGACAAGTCCAGCCTTTCGGACCTGGGGTTGGGCAACCTCGTTCCCAGGGCTTTTCCCTAGAAGGAAAAGCCCTGGGAACGAGGTTGGGGGGTTGGGGAATTGCTTAAGGCAGGTCTGTACCAGTGTCACAGCGTTTTGGGCATCCCCGCGTTTTGGGCATCCCCATTCCCATATCCCTAGCGTTTTGGGCATCCCCTTCTCATATTACTGCAGCGTTTTGGGCATCCCCCGGTACCCTCCCGGGATGCCCAAATCCCTAGTGTTTTGGTCATCCCCTCCAAAACAATTTGGGATTTCGCGGGAAAATCGAAAACCTTTTAGAGATGGATTCCGCTAAATATACAAATCTGTTCCAGTATCTTAAAAAATAAGGTTTATCCGGAAGGCTTTACAACTTCGGCAAGGCAAAACAACTCTTAGAAAATTCGCCAAAAAGTTTGAGTATCAGTCAAAAGTAGAGTCCTTGTTCTACGTGGCCAAGGAGAAGGATGGTACAGCGCTTCGACGACTTGTTATCGCCGAGGAAGATAAAGCGAGGGTCTTCGAAGAGTGCCACTCTGCTCCTTTTTCTGGACACGCCGGCCGCGATAACACTGAGGAAAATCAAAGAGCGGTTTTACTGGCCTGATTACTACAAGGACACGATAGAAATGGTTAGTTACAAATTTTATTTATTTGCCAATGCACCCTCTTGATCGTGTTTTTAAACCCGCGTTGGTAATCGAATTGTCACCCCACCTCTGGTTCTCCTACGTATAATGCGCCGCACTGCGGGATTCAGATTGCATTTTTCCACGGCCTGGTACCAGGTCATCACGGTTTAAAGATCTTTGTTATGCAAATCAGACACTGCATAAAAGCACCATGTGGTCTTCACAAGTCGTCTTTTTTTCGCGTGCAGCCAGGTCATCATGTCGAAGGAAAAGAGAGATCCACTTGTCATTTCTGTCGAAGAGTCGGCCGAAACTCCGGTTGCGACCGGGTTTAAAGCGTTTGAGTCTAAACTAGACTCCTTAGCCGATTCCATGGTCAAAATGTCAGAGACATTGTCGCGGTTTACTCAACCGCGAGTTACCATGTCGAGTGTGGAAGAAGCAGTGGATCTTCTAGATGACGGACCACCTAGCGAGTTTGATCCTGTCGAAACTATCGCCGACGAAATTGATGATGACGGCGAACAACTCCCCTATGAAGACCTTTTTAAGGATCCTGAGGACTGCGGACCAAAGGTTCATGAAGGCGTGGCTAAACGGATTAATAACGCTTGCACTAAAAAGCCAGCTAAGGAGCAGTTTTGCTCTATTCAAAAGAAATATCTTCGCCCTGAGAATTGTGAGTTTCTCAAAGTCCCTCGGGTGAACCCCGAATTATGGGATGATTTGCTAGATAAGACGAAGAGTTGCGAATGTGCCTTTCAATCATTTCAGAGGAGTTTAATCAAAGGGATTACGCCGGTGGTGCAACTAGCGAGCAAGATGGTGGAGGCTAAGAAGCGAAAAGCGGACGTCGTTCCGCTAAATGATATCTATGACCTTTCGGTCGATGCTCTCACGTTGTTGGGCAATGCAGTGTATGAGTTTTCCATGAAACGTCGCGAAATGTTGAAATCCGAGGTGGCCCCATCGTATAAGTCTTTGTGCCACGAGTCGCAACCAATTACGTTGTTGTTGTTTGGCGACGAATTGCCCCAAAGCATTCGTGATATTTCCCAAGTCAAGCGAATGGCCGCTAAGAGTATAAGCCATGACCGTCGCAAGTCAAGCGCTCCTACTTATACTAGTTTTAAGAAGGCTCGTGTTGAGAGTTCCCGTCCTCGCCAGTACGCTACTTATGGAAGGAGTAATTTAAACTTCAAGCGCCATTTCGAGTACCGCAAACCACCCTACCAGCACAGGAGACAGTCGCCTCCACGTCAATTTCACAAGAGTACCATTCAAACAACCAAACAGCAGTGACTTCGCAGTCCGCTAACGTCTATCCTCAGGTAGGTGGACGTTTAGCTAAGTTTTATTCCTCTTGGAGTAACCTTACAACTGACTGTTGGGTTTTGCAAGCCGTCAAGGGCTATAAGACTGAATTCATTGGTGAACCTGTGCAGAAAGGGACACCGCGTGGAATAAAATTTTCATCGTGGGAAAGAGATATTATTGACCTAGAGGTTTGTCAGATGTTACACAAAAAAGGTGCTATTAGGCAGGCCTTGCCTACTCCGAAGCAGTTTATTGCCAATTTGTTTGTTATTCCTAAGAAGACAGGAGATTTAAGACCTGTTATTAATCTAAAACCCCTAAATGAGTTTGTTCAGCACCGCCATTTTAAGATGGAGGGGTTAAATTCGCTTGTGGACCTTTTGTCGGGTGGCGAATTTCTCACAACGATTGACCTTAAGGATGCGTATTTTACTATTCCTATCCATCCTGATCATTTTAAATATTTGAGGTTTGAATGGAACTCTAATCTTTACGAATTTATTTCTTTGCCCTTTGGGCTTTCTTCGGCCCCCAGGGTATTTACAAAGGTCATGAAGCCCTTTGTGTCAACTATTCGAAACAATGGCATACGATTAATTATTTATCTTGACGACATAATTGTTGTCAGTTCATCTTATGACTATCTGTAAAAGAAACAGCTTTTGTCACTCACGGATTAGAGTCTCTGGCCTTTATTGTTAACAAGGAAAAATCTATGCTGGCTTCCTCGCAGAAAGCGGAATTTCTGGGGTTTATTATTGATACTGTCAAGATGACTGTTTCTCTTCCGGAACGGAAGAATAGTGGACTCAAACGACAAGCAAATTGCTTGCGGCAGAAAACCCAGTGCTCAGTTCGGGAGTTAGCTCACTTTATTGGCTTAGTTGTTTCCTCCTTTCCCGCTATTAGACCAGCAAGACTCTATTATCGTGACCTCGAAACCTGCAAATTACACGCTCTGAAAGCCAACAATAATGATTTCGATTCATTGGTTTGTTTATCCGAGAAAGTCAATTCCGCTCTCGACTGGTTCATATCAAGTAGTCATATTTATAATGGCACTAGTTTTAAGAATCCCTCATCAATTATTACAATGTGTACTGATGCCTCCAAACATGGCTGGGGCGTTGACTGTGATGGGATTTTCGCGAGTGGCCTTTGGTCTTCAGAGGAGCAGGCCAGGCATATAAATTGACAAGAACTTACCGCAATTCAGTTTGGTGTCCAGTGTTTTGTTCGATCGCAAGACTGCCTTGCAAAGGTTTTCTGCGACAACAGCTCTGCCATAGCTTATACCAACAATCTAGGAGGAATGGTCCCTAGTTTGCACGAAGTCTCCAAATCTATTTGGGAGTGGTGTTTGACACGCCGTTGTTTAGTAGAAGCGCATTATATTCCGGGAAGCTCAAATGGCACTGTAGATTTCTTGTCTAGAAACCATAATCGAAACATTGAATGGAAATTGCATCCCACAGTGTTTCTGTGGATTTCACAATCAC
This sequence comes from Ricordea florida, assembly GCA_949710005.1. Taxonomy (NCBI): domain Eukaryota; kingdom Metazoa; phylum Cnidaria; class Anthozoa; order Corallimorpharia; family Ricordeidae; genus Ricordea; species Ricordea florida. Next base: position 41,002 of record OX453284.1, read on the forward strand.
TGTTTGTTCCAGATATCGATTTATTTGCTTCTCGCTTAAATTTTCAGATTAAGAATTATGTGTCTTGGTTCCCAGATCCTGGAGCTGTAGCTGTTGATGCTTTCTCATTATGTTGGAAGGACGTAAAGCCCTATGCCTTTCCTCCCTTTAGCCTTCTTGGAAGAGTGCTTCGCAAGCTGAAGTTAGAGGAAGTCCCGGATGCTATAATTATAGCCCTTCACTGGCCAACAGCACATTGGTATCCTACACTTTTGGAGCTGTTAGTTCAACGTCCTATCCTTCTCCCTCAGTGGGACAGACTGCTAATGTTGCCTCAGGAGGATCTACTACATTCTCTAAAAGAACGTGATTCGCCTAGCCGCGTGGCATGTATCCGGAATAGCTTGGAGGTCAGAGGAATTTCTCAGAGGGCAGCCCATTATGTGCTCAAATCCTGGCGACCTGGAACCGAAAAGCAGTATTCTGCAGCGTGGAAGTGTTTGTCGCTGGTGTGCGAAGAAGCAGAGAAGTCCGCTTCAAGCAGATCTAGTGACAGTTTGTGATTTTCTTACTGAACAGTTTGAAGATCTGAATAAGTCATACAGTACTACCAACTCGTACAGATCCGCTTTAGCATCTATGCTGATGCCTGTAGCTGGCTACGCACTAGGCGAGCATCCCATTGTTGTTCGTTTGGTAAAGGGGAATGTTTCACGTTCGCCCTCCAGAACCACGGTATAGCTTTACATGGGATGTTAACATTTTATTACGATTTTTGGAGTCGTGGTTTCCATTGCAATCCTTACAACTTAAACAGTTGACTCTAAAGACAGTGACATTCGTGGCTTTATTCTGTGCCCAACGAAGTCAGACTATAGCAGCTCTAGACATTGACCTTATGAAGTCAAGTGAACAGGGATCTGACTTTGTAGTGAACAGTCTTTTGAAAACGTCCAGGCCAAGGAAAACTTCCGTTGTAATTTCTCTACCAGCATTCTTGGAAAATGACAAGTTATGTGTTCACTCCACTTTATTGCATTATATTGCTAGAACGTCCAACGCACGACAAGCTATTGGGTCGTCTAAGCTGTTTATTTCATACGGTAAACCATATAGGGCGGTTTCCTCATCAACCATTGCCAGAAAGATGTTCTGTCCTTAGCAGAAATTGATACAACTATATTTAAAGGACATAGTTTTAGAGGTGTGTCTACCACAAAAGCAATTAGTCAGGGTGTTGCAATGGCCGACATTTTGAAGACCGCAGATTGGAGCCATACAGGTACCTTTGCCAAGTTTTATAACCGAAGTTCTTCGGTGAGCTCGTTTGCCAAATCTGTCCTTACGCTGTAATTAAGCTTATTTGAACCTTTTGGCTTCAATATTCTCATGATTAAAGTGTTAGGAGAAATATCTCTTGTTATGGTATTTGTTGTGGCGCTCAGATGTCTGCTTTGAATTCTGCAATCTGAATCCCGCAGTGCGGAGCATTATACGAAGGAGAATATAAAATTAGACAAAGGTTACTAACCTGCAGTATAATTGTGATTCTCCTAGTATAATGCGGAGCACCAGGGATTCAGGTTCCCCCCATGTGGGTTGTATTTTATTCTGGTATCAACCCTCCCTGACGAATCTTTCGCGCCATCTGGATGCAACTTCTGCCCGCTCATAAAGACGACTTGTGAAGACCACATGGTGCTTTTATGCAGTGTCTGATTTGCATAACAAAGATCTTTGAACCGTGATGACCTGGTACCAAGCCGTGGAAAAATGCAATCTGAATACCTGGTGCTCCGCATTATACTAGGAGAATCACAATTATCCTGCAGGTTAGTAACCTTTGTCTAATTTTATATTATTTCTGATGATTTGAGGCCTCTGTAATTGTGTGACAGCCTTTCCTGTATCAAGTAGCGCTGCGGGGTTAAGTTGTACAGACCTCAAATGTCATGAATACTATGAATTCAACACCGCAAAACGCAGTTCTATTCATGTTTGTCTTTTGATTGCTTTGTTTAGTATTCTTGTTTTTGGCTGTTTGGAATCAGACGATCGCAGCTGCCGGCGATTGCGGCATTGCTCGCCTATAAACAGTTCTATTAAATAACTGAAATAAAACTGAAAGCTTTGCAAACAATGAAGTGTTGTACATCGAAGCGATGTTATGCGGTTGTAAATTTCAGTTTCGTCATGTTTTGAGCCAACGTTTACTGCCCATGGGTTTTTTTTTTCTGCGCAATTAACCCGGCGAAAAGTGTCAAACGATATAATTCCAACAAGCATCTACACTATTTAGCCGTAAATTCGTGATTAACAATCCCGACTTTTCCCCAGTCTGAAATAATTTAGGCAAAGTCGAAGCGATCAGCGTTTTGGGCATCCCCCACCGGGGATGCCCAAAACGCTAGGGATATGGGAATGGGGATGCCCAAAACGCTGTGACACCGGGGGTAGGGGGTGGAGCGAATTGAACATAATGCCTTTTTGAATAAATAACTCCTCGAAAATGGGTTGTTCATTTCAGGCTTTCCAGGAGATATTTCAAGGTTGTCGAAAAAACATTCAGCGATGGTTGTTCCGGAGGTGGGGAATTGTCCATTTCGGCCTGCCTGGGGGTGGGGAATAGACCGCCCAAAAAAAATCCTCGGAATTATGCCGGGGAGTGGGGGGGGGGGGGGATGGTAACAGACAAAATTGAACTATGCATAACCATTGCATCGCCATTATCACTTGTCACAGCGTATCGAGGATGTTTAGCCAGAAGGCGTGTACAGAGGAGAAGAGAACGAGGTGAAGGTCAGGAAACGGCTGTAATCTTTTTCTTGCAACAGGTATTGGTTTATAACTTCCCTCTGGGATACACCATTCAAGGGCGTGAAGTCATGTTTAGTCCAATTTTCTTTGAATCGCGCGTCCCCAGCAGCTGGGATCGACGACCGCTGGTTAAGGGGACGCGATCTCTGTGAACGAGATTGGATCTCTTACTGGAATGGTTATATGGGAATTTAGGAACAAAAGTCTTCAGCTTTTATAATATGAACGTTACTTCATCTTTCTTGATATTTTTGCCAACCCAGGTTTTATTAAAAGACACCTTTCATGTTGTTGATTGGTTTAGACCAGAGACACGTGGCACCTACGCGATAATTAAACGTTTGCTTGTGAGCTTAGCTAGTCTGTTGTCTCCTTGCTGCTGAGGTTCACAACTGCATAGATGAGTCAAGTTCCTCGAGATGTAAATGCAAGATCAACCAATGGAAAAAAAATATGCCACGTAGATTCTACGTTTTCGCGCGTTATTCCCTTACATCACATGGCTGGTATGCTGTTGACTTGAAAAAGAAATTTCCTTACAAAGGAAGGAGTGGGGTGGGGAGGTTGAAGGGTCACGGACCCCTCAGGATGCCCCGCTTAGCTACGCCCCTGTAAACTAAATTGTCTACTCTTCATTGGTAACAGCGTCCTTTTTCAGGTAGGGAATTCATCTGATTTTCTGTACACTGCTGAAAGATCCACAAGAAAGGTAAATAGAGGGATGACTTCCATTGGTACTGAAACTTAAAGTCAAAGGTCAATTGCATAGAACGAAGTAATCAAACGCTAATTATAGCTAACTCATGGCTCACATGTCAGCCCGGTGGCTAACATTCTTTACTCAGTCCGGCACTGTATTGTTTGCTATTAATAAAGGTAGAAGATATTTTCCAAGCTGACCTAATAGCAATAGAATTAAGAGGTTCACAGGAAATAAAACAAAGAACAAGTAAGAAGCTCATGTTGATACAGAGTTTATTCGTTGTAGAATTCTCCCTGGTGTGCGAACTATTTTTCCTATGGCTGACACTAAGAGGCAATCCTTGATTTATTGCCTAAATAACAGAATCGAGTGAATAAGTGATCGAGTGACTAATAAGAATGAAAAAGAAAAGTCAGAATGCAAGGGAGTGGTAAAAATGAAAAAGAAAAGATACATTTTAAAAATCTTCTTTTGTCTTCATCAGAGCATTCGTCAGAGAGAACCCGAAAGAGAGAGTGAGGATGGTTCCATTGAGGCCAAGCTTACAAGGGATTTCAGAGAATTTCTCCAGTTACTCTCTTAACAACCTCCGTCCCCTATTACCAGTTTCCTGTCGCTGAAATTTAACGCTTTTCCTAAATATCAAAACCATTTGCATTTCAAAACAAGTTCTCCCAACCTGGTCCCCAGAGCCTCCTTTTTTAAAACACGAGTTGAACTGGGAATGAAATAGTTCCCCAAAAATGAAAGAATGCGGGCGCGTAAACCAGCGTCATTTTAGCGAGAGGTGAGACATTCAAGAAATGTCTTAGCGGTGCGAATAAGCTTATAATGAAACTAATATTGCAGTAGAAAGAACTTGCAGTTAATACTCGTACAAGCATCCCAATTAAAAGAGGGCTATTGTATTTAAACTCTCAACTGGATTTTGGAAACAACTTTGCACTGCAAGTTTCTCTAAATGGTTTGCTTAAGGTTGAACACACTTTTTTCAGTCAACTTGAGATGACGTGGTAATCCTCAAGTTTTAAATTTATAAACAAGAACACAGTCAAGGAACTAAAATCGTAGTCTCCTCACCGTCATGTGGATGGTCACCCAACGCTCCACACCCCCCCCAACCTCCCCCCTTCCAGGAGAGAAGCGTTGTGTGATGAGCCAGACAACGACTGTGATAATTACAAAGAACTAGGCTGTCAGGAGCCATCGTAAACGAAAATCCTTGGTGAAAAGTGCAAAAACCTTTATTTCATAGAACGTTTTAGAAATCACAGGAGGCAAAGATAAAGCACTCTGTTGAGACGGTTTCTGAACATTAAGTGTCAAAAAATTCGCTGTTTAAACCATAATAGATATGCAAACAATCGATAAAACTCTAAAACCTTTATTTTCTTTCTCGTGTGATGAAAACATCACGCCATCAGTTTCAAAACACGAAATGGAGCGCATTCCAAAGACAGACAAATAAAGACAACACCCGACTCACGCGCGCCAACAAATAAAACCTGTGTCCAAACTTTCCGAACAACTCCATGAAAAGTCAACCAATAGTGTCCTTCACATTTCAGTTCACTATATATTAATTCCACTTGACAATTTTCATTTTCAAAATTGATATATTAATTCATCTAAGCCATGTTGACAAAGAAGTTTGCCTTTGGCTGGAATAAGAGTCTTCATAAATACCGCCAAAAACAACAAATATAACGTGTATCTTTAAAAAGAAACCATTCTAATATTGGAGTTTTGATTAAATTTTACTGCAAATCCCCAGTGTCCTAAGAGACAGTTCAACATGAAATGTATTCAAAACTGACTGAAGTTTTGCAAACAGTTTCTTGGAGTTTGGAAGACACCATGCCTTTACATTTTTGTTGCGAGTTCAAGCTCTGATCTAAAGAGGGATAGAGAGAGTAAAATAAGACTCATTCCTCAAAAATACATGTATTCCTTAAAACCAGGGCAGGTGAGCAAACGAAGATAGGAGCAGCAGGCCACAGACAAGTTTCAATCAATTCAGTATCTGCAAGCTTTTGTATAGAGTCTGGTGGGGCTTTCTTGTCAGGAGAACGTTTTTGACTTTTCTATAGCGACTTTTCTTCAGCCTTCAAATATGACAGTTTACCACCGTGACGACATCAAGTAACAAAACAATATCATGCCAAAAAGAACAAACACAACCATAAACATTAAGTGTGACACAAGTGTACAATGCATCCTCTGATTAATGTGAGAGGCAAAAGCAGCCATCTGCCAGTTAAAATACTTTTGCAGGTTACTCTTGGGGCATATACAGTGGCAACTGTAGCTTCCACCAGAAAATTGGTATGTTCTTAATTCCATTTCACAAGGATGACATAATCGACCATGCATGTCTCTTGTACCGGCCAAAATTTCGGCCTTGTGTCTGTTAAGATATCTCTTCTCTCTAGCACGTTTCCATGGTGGCAGTTCATCATGCTTGTAGCTGCTGTTAAAGTTCAGATCAGATGATGATCCCAAATCATTATCACCAACATGCCAGATACGACTAATGGTGGGAGACACAATCTTAAACACGGTGGCATTCCTATTGTATAACAGCATTAAACCAAGATATAGAGGTCGGTCTCTCTCTTCATATCCCAAAGCATCCTTTTCAAATGTCTTAATATACTCCCATGTAGTAGAGTTAAATGCATAACCAATGCTTTGCACAACAGGCACACGACTGATAACAAAAGCATCCGGTCGATGATCAACTAAATTCTCCTCTCCCACCCCCTGTAGCATGCTAAAATGTACACCAGGAACTGTATTTTTTACAATAAGGCCATACCACATGACCTCCATAAAATCAGGTGCAACCACGACATCATCTTCAATAAAAAGAACATCTCCACCGAAACTCTCATTGTGTTTCAGCTGGAATGTATCTACAAGGTAAGAAGAACCCAAAGTAGTTAAAGACTAAAGTGGAAACCCACAAACAAGTCAATACTCCAAAAAATAATTATTTTTATCTCCACATGGCCACATTAATGATATCTTCAATGCATCCTTGCCTTGACAATATTTTTCAGTTTCTATAATCCGTTAACCTGGGGCATTTAAAAGGAATTTAGTATTATTCCTACCAAGAATAATACACATTGAGAAGAAGTTATTACCCGAGTTGGAAAACATCCTTTGAGGTCCAAACACTTTCTCATATCATACAAAAGCTGAATCCAATCTCCATTTTATTATGCTTCAAAACATTTCCACAGTATATAATTCTCTACTTTTCTGTTTACTCTGATATGCAATGTGTTGCAAGGGTGTTGTCAATTCTGTGTAATCTCGGTCTATTATTCAACAATTCAACTAACATTTCAAACTTACTGTTAGCCATTTTTACACTTATTAAGGCTGCTGAGCATGACATCAATAATCCAATAACTATTATTTCATTGATGGTATAAACGTTTTAAGTATCTACCAACTCAGCAACCTTGTCATTTTGAGCAATCTGATTGGCTCTCCACCTCATTATATTCAACACTATCCAACACCTAGGAGGTGAATATAGCCAGGACCACTGGGCAATCCTGGTTCAGGTGAGTTTTTGTTTGGAGAGAAAAGCGTCCATGCTACCGAAATATGGCTGCTGTTGACCCTCACTTTACAGCTTTTCAACAAGGTTCTACTGGGGAAATTACACAAAACACTACCATGATGAAATGCTGACTAGGGTAGGACCAAACAATAGCACAAATGAACAACACAATAAAACTGCATGTACAAAATAAAGCCCGGTAAGTCTCTTTGTTGTATGAATTACAGGGCCAAAAATTAACTCTAGTGCTTGGTGGCCAGTCAGGCCAGTTTCCTTGAATTCTTAGTGGCCAACCCAAAAATGAAGTAGCCCTCTATTTTTTTATTTGAGTTACGTGGCAATCACAAAATCAAAATGGCGTCTATATGTTGTGAATGTGGATTGCCTGTGAAATCACTGTTAAAACTCCTCGGAATTTCCACTTCAGAACTACAAATTCACTATGAGTCCAGGCAAAGAAATGAAGAGAAAGGTAGTCCAGTTAAACTACATATTGAGTTTTATTTTTAAATTTGAACTTTGCATAATTTAAATTGCAACTTTTTGAAATTCTGTAGCATAGTCGCACATCGGGCATTCAAACCTTAACTGTTAGTAGCCCTGGTCAGTTTTAACTCGCCACTGTCGACCGTGCGACCGCCAATTTTTAGCCCTGGAATTATGCTTCAACAGTTGAATTTTTTCATCGGTTGTGTTATCGTCAGCATCATTGTCATGTTTGCTTAAGCTCCCTACTGAAGTTACTTCATTGGTATATACTAAAGCGATTATTCTCTTCAATCTCAGTGAATAGTGGCTCAACAAATATTTACCTTGATGCTTTGCAGCTTGGTAAATATTCCACCACTATTCACCTTGATTCTGATAATAATTGTTAATCATATGTCTCAAAGCATAGTCACTCACAGTCAATGTTTCAAACACTTCTCTCTCGGACAAGATAGATATTAACACCTCCACAATGAACAAGAATCCAGTCCATAACTGTAATTACTATTCCATTATTCGGCAAATGACAGCAATCAACCAATGATAATAAATTAGCTACAGGATGTGAGCCAATCAGCAATTGTGGCAAAGTAACGTGAAGATGAATATTGATAACTTATGCCAAGTAAGGGGTAGCCATAGGGGAGGGCTGAGCTAGATTTCCTGTATAACCCCATACTTTATTATAAAAGCAGGTTGTAGCTGTATTCTTTGAGGTATGAATAATAATAGTAATAAAAAATAATGAACTTTATTTGACTGTCAACTGTATCTAGCACAGACGTACTAATTGGGGACACTGTTAAGCACAAATTAAATCAAATGGAATCATATCAAATCAAATGCTAGTTTTTGTGGAGAGAGTAAAACTGGAGTACCCAGAGAAAAACCTCTCAAAGCAGAGTAGAAAACCAACAAACTCAGCCCACATATGACGTTGGGGCCAGGAATCGAACCTGGGCCAAACTGGTGGAAGGCGAGCGCTCTCACTACAGCGCCAAACATTTCTTTTTCTAAACGAAACAGCTCAACTACAATATGCATAATAGAGTATATGTCTGGGATTATATTAACTTTGAATAAAATTTCATTTATTACCTTGTTCATCAAAAACTTTTTTTACTGTATTCCACCAATGAGCTTTAAGAACTTCTGGGCTGCGCTCTTCGTTTTCGTTACCAAAGGTCCACACAAGTTTTCTGCAAAATGTAATCTTGCCAAGCACTTTGTAGGTCTCATTAATGTCATAAATGGAAGCTGATTTGGTGTGGTGTAAAATAAACAAGCAAGGTGTGTTAGGAACAATACTTCCAGAAGAGGCAATTGATTCCAAAGTCCTTTCCAAATATCTGGGTCTGTACGAGCTAAAAATCACCAATGGCAAAAAAGGCGGTTGAAAGTTGTCGGGGAAAGAGGTCTTCCACTTTTCCGGCCATATTCGACCTGGCTGGGAAAACAGTACAGGAATAGCCAGCCAAACTTGGATTAGTATGACGACCACAAATACTGTTGTTCTTTTCAAGGAGCGAAAACGAAAGGCTCTTCTCAAAACCCACGACCAAGCCATCATAGGAAAAAAAATGTGCTACCTGCCACTGCAGACTAAAACGGTCGCCGTCCCAAAGCACGACTTCTTGTACCGCGCTGGGTGACGTGTCAAAGGGTAAATCAAGGATTGTAAAAGTCCATGTTTCATCGATAAACATGTACATTACCACTTGTATAATCCTGTACAACTGCTCTATGAGTTTTAAGATTCTGCGCTCTTTAAAGATGATCGATTGCTCTACATTCTATACGTAAATCACGGCTTTTCACTGACCTTCGGAAAGATGTAGACTAGTACCCAGTCTTCTCGCGGTTGTTACTGGACTACAGTGGGCGGCCGAACAAGGTATCGCCACAACAGAGGCCCTATATATTAGGGGTAAATTCCGACAAGCGACCAGTGGCCTTAAAACGGCGACACGAAGGAGCTGAAATGACGACGAATGACGAGCCACTCACGCGAAATTACGACAGCGACCTGCAAACCTTCCAAATTGCGACGTGAAAAGGTTTGAAACTCAGACGGGCGACATAAAGAACCCCCTACCAGGGCCTTGCAATAAGACAGTGCAACACGCTAAAACGGTTGTTTCAACCTCTAAAAGTGATCAATCTGCAACTTGTCCTTATAATCTCATAGCATTGACAAGAAACCCGATGATTAACATTGCAGATATCACAAGAAATTGGGTAAATCAAACGAGTTGATTAAGTAACTTATACCACCGTAAGGTAAAAGGGAGGTGCTGACGTTTCGAGCGTTAGCCCTTCGTCGGAGCGAATGAGAGGATTGTGGGTTACGTTCAATTTATATAGAGAAGTTTGGAGCCATGCTATTGGTGGAACCATAGCATTGTGTGAATTAAACGCTAACGCTAACTTCACTTTAACATAGCATTAACACTAATTCTATTGTTTTCTTACAGGTGAAATCAAATCACTCTAAAAACATGCTGTAAATATCAACTATCCCATTTCCTGTTCTAAGGTTACTACTCTTCACAAGCAAAAGTTTCAGTTCTGATGCACAATGTCTGCAGAAGCACTTACTTGTGAACAATGTAAATATGAAAAAACAAGGGTACAAAAACATGCTGGAGATATCGTTTTCTCCCTTCTCAAAAGCACAGAGTATATCAGCAAGATAGTACCTTAGGCAGCCAAATGTGCATGTGACACTAGATTTTTAAAAATGCAAAACAATAGAAGTTCCAATTTCAAGTTGTGTACCAAAAATACAATGTGTGGCACCAGAAAATCCACCCCCCCCCCCCTGGAAGGGATTTGCCCTATGACCCCCCACTCCTCCGGAAATTCTAATTTAGCTTCATACATTGCTTTAAATTTTGGGGTCTTTGGTCCACGGAATTTCCAATCCCTTCTGCGTGGGGGAGTATGCACATTTACTGGAACCACACAATGTGCAAAAAATTAATTCAAGGTACTCTCTAAATTAGATTATAAGAGAAGCGCTCCTTTATAACTGTGCGAAGGTGGGGACTGATTTGGATGTTTTCAGAACTGATTCTTAGAGGACTTTCAGCCTGCCTCAACCATGGTGCAAACTGGGTTGAGGTGATAATGCCGTGTGGAAGCTGTTTCCTGATACCTCTTAGTGGTCTTGCTCCAGTAGTTGTATCCTTCAAAACGGCCAAAACAATACAGTTTGTCAACGTCCTCATTTTTAACTCGTGGATACGCGAAGCGTATTTGCGAGTTTTTGTGGGGACTCCGATATGCAAATTGTCACTCACTCACTCACTCACTCACTCACTCGCTCACTCACTCACTCACTCACTCACTCCAGTGTAGACACACTTCGTAATTAGTCGGATAGAACTCGGGGGCACCGATATGAAGACGACAATTGTCGTGACCGAAGTCACGGAAGTCTGTTGATGAAAGTTCACGCTGAAAGTGTATCGTACCGTTGCCAGAGTTTGTAATGATTTTGTAGCTTAAGAGGACGATTAGCGAGGCCCTGTTAGGGGTAAATTTCGACAAGCGACGTGGCCTTGAAACGGCGACATAAAGGACCTGAAATGGCGACGAACGACGAGCCGCTCACGGGAAATTACGACAGCGACCTTCGACCTTCCGAAATTGCGACGTGAAAAGGTTTGAAACTCAGACGCGCGACATAAAGAACCTCACTAACAGGGCCTCGTTAGCGGTCTTACTAAAATCAAAAGGAGTTTAAATGTTTCCAGTTAGGACAATGACCAACTTGGAGACTGAATTTCATGAGCCTTTTACTCGGCCAGGCGCTAAACGTGAACAGATGATAACTATTCGCTTTTCCGACATCGACCGCCATCGACCGCCCCCAAGATTACAAGCAGTATATGAATTTCAGTTGGCTCGAAAGTGATCTGAAGATGAGAAAATCTCTTGCTAATATAGTAAGCTTTGATGAGAACTCATAGAGCGAAATTAGCACTTGAATGAGAATTTATTTTTGACTTATTTATTTTTGGGGACCACAGATTAAGTACTAAATCTGTGGTCCCCAAAAATAAATAAGTCACGCATACGTCATGACAGAAATTTGTCACACGTATGCTCCACCTTAGTCATGCCCTGCATAAAAATCTAGCTTGTTTCCCTTACGTGAATCCGCTACAAATCTGTAAAAGTAATTTACGCGGCTCACACTATGTATAAATACAAGCCTGTAATTCTCATTTGTAAAACTCCCTGAAGAAGTCCGCGACAGTCGGACGAAACGCGTAGGAGAATAAATAATAATAATAATAATAATTTACATTTATATAGCGCAAACCTCTATATGAATATATTCGGTTGCGCTTTACAATATTGTTCTATTAAATTTATGCTAAAGGTGACTAAAGCATGAGAAACTATTAAAACCTACAATAAAAAGTATTAAAAAAAACCTATTGTAAAAGCCAACAATTAAATCTATTTAAAAGCTAAATTGAAAAAAATGAGTTTTAACAGCAGTTTTAAAAGTGTCCAATGTCTTTATGTTGCGAATTGCCGAAGGTAATGCATACCAGAGATAAGGTGCAGCTGACTGGAATGCACGATCGCCAAGAGTTGGATGGGTCTTAATGCCTGGCAACTCGAGAAATATAGACTCATTTGACCTTAGAGAGTACATGGATTGCTTTTTGATATTAATGAAATCAATTAGATAATTAGGAGCTAGACCATATAAGCACTTAAATGTCAAAAGTAGTATCTTAAACTTTATACGGTAACCTATTGGAAGCCAATGAAGGTGGAAAAGCAATGGTGTAACATGGCAGAATCTAGGTGTTCCGGTGACCAATCAAGCCGCGGCATTCTGTATCCGTTGGAGTTTCATGATATGTGAATTCGGGAGGCCATATTGTAGACTGTTACAATAATCTATTCTACTGGTGATAAAAGCATGAACTAATAATTTGGGAGTCCCCAACCGATAAGGTACTAATGTTACTGACTTTCTGAAGTTGTTGTCGTGTTCCAATCAGAAGACATTCTGTCTTATCGGAATTCAGTTTTAACTTATCCGAATGCATCCATTGACTGATATCAGCAATACATGATTCCATGGCAGTTATAGCAGCGGTCTCCTCCAGATCATTTCCTGATCTAAACGCGATGTACAGTTGCGTGTCATCTGCATAACAATGGGAATTAGGAAGATGTGACTCGACGATCTTAAAAAGTTTGCTAGCATAGAGGGAGAGCAATAATGGCCCGAGACAGCTGCCTTGTGGAACTCCAAATTTAAGATTAAAATTACTCGATAGAACTCCGTCTATATAGATACGCTGGGTTCTGTTAGAAAGGTACGATTCAATCCAATTAAGTGCGGAGCCTGAAATTCCAAAACTGGAGGCGATCTACGAGAATCCGATGGTCCACGGTATCAAACGCGCGGCTTAAATCAAGAAGCACTAACAACGTGACCTTCTGATTTTCCATGTTCATCAGAATGTCATTCTTGACTTTAAGCAGGGCAGTTTCTGTGCTATGGTACCGTCGATAGGCTGATTGCAATGAAGGAAAAAGATCATGCTCATTTAAGTAAGACTGAATGTTTTACAAACCGTGTTCGCAGAGTGCTGCTCACTAGTTCACTATTATAAAAATCTTTTAAAAAAGAACAATTTTCACATGATTTACTAATGCATAAATAATTAACATTCAGTGAGACTGACTCGTCTTTTCACAGCTGTTATAGCACAAAATAAATGCTACCACGTCTTTCGAAGTAAATATCCCATTACACTCACTAATCAAAAGCCACACTTGGCTGCTCATTTCAATGTGTCGAAACCTTTTGTAGAACGAGGCATGCTATTCTTATTCCGTAACATGTCAATAAGTGGCGAGGTATTTTGCAATTAAGCAGCCACTTGCTTCTGTGAAAGCACATTCCAAGATAGAATCAAAGTAGGACTATGGTGAACTCGTGGATATGTTTACAAAACAGAGAAAAAAGAAATAATTTAAAAATTAACGAGGTGTTTTTTCAGAGTTGTGATTGAATGAACTTGAAGATAATTTTAATAATCTATAATCACAACATAAAAGTGACCAGGGAGCTGAGTAGCTTTCTGAAATAAACATACAGTGAGTACATGACGCCAAACATTTGACTACACTAGGCATCAGTTATAAGGCAGGTGGCAAGCATCCAGTTGTTAAAAAAATTGATAACTTAACATAAGGGTACAGGATTAAATGGCACCGAAACCAAATGTAGTTCTGGTATCCTGCTGCTCACTGTCTGTGAGTTCAAAGTTTCTAACACATGTAACAGGGTCCTTCTGAATAAGGTCTGAATTTTGTTGCCATGACATTGTCAATTTTATCATCATTATAGTTTTTGTTGTCTACAAGTCTATTCAATGTATTCAACAGAAATATCAGCCTTGATTCTGCAGCTGATAATGAACAAAACCATGTAGGATAGCCCAGCTGACGAATCATACCAAACAAGTCTTTCTTGCATTTTTGCAAAGTATTTTAGTGATGATCTTAAAATCCTTAAGACTCTCAATCCTTTATCAAGCTGAATTAGTTTATTTACATTACCATCTCATTTTAGGTTATCAGTGGTATATATATTCAGGGTTGCCCTTAAAAAAAATCACACTTGCCATCATTAATACAGCAATACATCTTTGTTTTTATCCTTATAACTTCTTGTTTTTACAATGTAAATATGATGAGTCACACAACAGTAAGCAAAACAGGTAAGCCTATTTTTCCAACATGTCTACTTCAACACAATCTAGTTCACTTCAAGGTAAATTCGGAAATCAATAGACAGAAAACTTTTCATTGTAACGGCTTGTGGTGTATTGTATATAATATAACGCTTAATACATTTTCTACATGACTTACTCTTTTCGAACCCTTTAATGACTTTCTTACATTGTAATCTTCATGTACTTCTTGACCGTCCCAATACTTCTCCAACTCCATTCCTGTTCGTACTAACACTTAAATCAGTAGAAACGTCCTTCATGCGATGTTTCTTATCCAGGTTGGCCACAGAAGTTCTTCGGTTTCACATCATGGATTCGTCAATTTATTCTGTTTTCAGTAGTAGTTTCGTTCAATAACGAATACTCATTTCGCTCATATAAGTTCTCACTCAAGTGCTAATTTCGCTCTATGAGTTCTCATCAAAGCTTACTACATAAGCAAGAGATTTTCTCATCTTCAGATCACTTTCGAGCCAACTGAAATTCATATACTGCTTGTAATCTTGGGGGCGGTCGATGGCGGTCGATGTCGGAAAAGCGAATAGTTATCATCTGTTCACGTTTAGCGCCTGGCCGAGTAAAAGGCTCATGAAATTCAGTCTCCAAGTTGGTTATTGTCCTAACTGGAAACATTTAAACTCCTTTTGATTTTAGTAAGACCGCTAATGAGGCCCTGTTAGTGAGGTTCTTTATGTCGCGCGTCTGAGTTTCAAACCTTTTCACGTCGCAATTTCGGAAGGTCGAAGGTCGCTGTCGTAATTTCCCGTGAGCGGCTCGTCGTTCGTCGCCATTTCAGGTCCTTTATGTCGCCGTTTCAAGGCCATGTCGCTTTTCGAAATTGACCCCTAACAGGGCCTCGCTAATCGTCCTCTTAAGGCGGGGGTACACCCAAAATTTGCTGGAAAATTCAAATTTTTGTTTTTCTCGGATTTTGCATCTTTAGGTATTTAAGTTTACTATGGAGTAAGAGTTTATGGCAGTATTTTTTCTTTTATGCATTTGCGAGCGATTTTAAAATTCCCGCCTCTGTTGGTTAATTTGGTTGCCATAGCAACGAAAACAGCATTTCGTTGTTTTCCAGTTGTTTATGATGTTTTTATGCAGCTTTCTGGACCACATATGACTAAGGACACTGCACTCAGTCTTACTTGAATAGATTTGTTGGTGAAACGCATTATGGGATAGCTTTGACGTGCTACATTCAATCGATCGAAATCACTGTGTATACAGAACGAGCAAGAATGATCAGAATCATTTGGAAGCGATATATTAATTAGCGTAAAATTTACTGGCAATGGTCGGAAAGGCGGTGAGATCTTCCTACAAAAAGGAAAGGGAAGGATTTTGTGGGACGCAGAGACATGCAGCAAAAGGAAAGAAACCCACTCCTGCTGATGATTTCGAAACACAACCAAGCACATCTCGTGTTGCAAATCAATCGGACTCAGATTCCGGAAATCCCATTGGTTCATCAAGGTAGAAAATGGAGAATACAAGCAAAAAGCTTTCCATAGAAAACTCTGACGATGAGATTTCATTCCAACCCGAGGAAAGCAAGGGATACAGAATCATTGACCTGGAAAACTTATCCAAGACGGTCTCAAGTGCCCACGTGTGTGTTGAAGGTGAGAACTTTTTATAGTGCTATCATAGAGTCCTTACCAAATTTTCCAGATATGGATTTTGTCCTGGTTTTTGCTTTCGACTTCGGCTCCTGAATTCTAGCACATTTTTTTTTGTGTATTGACTGACCTTTTAGATTGAAGGGCTGGCTCCAAGAAGGCATTGTTGTGTTTAGGTTATTTTACACTGCAATATGTTTTCTGTTGTTGTGTGTTCCTGTCAAACTGCATGGCAATTTTTCAATTTTTACTTAGTTACACTTAATTTTTCTGTTTAGGGAGTTTAACTCTAGAAGATGACACAACAAAAAGACAGGGACTGATGTCAGAACTGTCTTTACAGTGTAACACCTGCCATGGTGTCAAAGTGGTTCGGTGTGCAGTCACTTCCATAGTGGGGCAAGGAGTAGACTAAGAGTAATGGAGAGACTTTCAATCCCTGGTGGAGCATCAACAAGATTGACTTCTAATGTCAAAGACAATAAAAGGAAGAGAAAGTCAGATTTGCAAGCAACTGCGAAAGAAAAGAAGCGCCGTCAGGGAGAACAGCTTCTGCGTACTCGTTGTGAAGAAGCTCTAAGAGAAGCCAAAGGGTGACTTATGAAGCAGGAGGCTTCTGAAATGATTTTAGAAACTTATTATGGCAAAATGTGTACAAAATAGCAACAATTAAGGCATAACTGATGTGAAAATCAATGTTTTACTTTAATTACAACTTTAAAGTCACTTTTTTCATTACGTATGTTTTTAGCCTTCAAGAAAAGATATCTCATGAACGGTTTATCCAATTGAGCTGAAATTTTCAGGATTTGTTGTTCTCAATAATTTGTTTGTTTTAAGCATAGAGATTTTTCATATGATGCATGTGCTTGAAGTTATGATGTAAAACATATCTTGGATTTCTTGTACTAAATTTGATGAGCCATCATTTCTCGTGTTTTTATTATTTCAGAAACCTCTATGCTTAAAACAGTAAGCAGTTTGTCTTCTTTAAAATGAAGCAAAAATAATTCAATTTCATTCATTCTAGCAGGAGATATCTTTTCTCAAGTAAGCCTTGGTATCACCCAGAAGGTGGTACAATTAACTGTTTGGTATCAGCTTACAATAAGATTTTGGGGCATTAAACATTTCTTTTCACAATCTTTGGCTCATAAGCTTTCTAGAAATACATAGTTTGCTATAGTTTGGAATAATATATTACATGTGAAAATTGTTTGAAAAATGGCCTGATTTTTGGGTGTACCCCCACCTTAAGCTACAAAATCATTACAAACTCTGGCAACGGTACGATACACTTTCAGCGTGAACTTTCATCAACAGACTTCCGTGACTTCGGTCACGACAATTGTCGTCTTCATATCGGTGCCCCCGAGTTCTATCCGACTAATTACGAAGATGTCTACACTGGAGTGAGTGAGTGAGTGAGTGAGCGAGCGAGCGAGTGAGTGAGTGAGTGAGTGAGTGACAATTTGCATATCGGAGTCCCCACAAAAACTCGCAAATACGCTTCGCGTATCCACGAGTTAAAAAGTTGAAATTTCAGTAATAAGATTGGGACTTACCTTCTTCAAAGCCATCAGCGTCGAGAAAACCAGGCAAGGAATCGTCTACAAATATAAAGACAGTTATCAAGGAAAAATGTGGTTTCGAACTGGCATGTTCTCAGCTTCCAAAGTTTACTCAAAAGACAGAGATGCAAACGATTATAAATTCAAATATACTCACTCACCATTAGGCGTGTCAGCCATCATGACGAACGATTGCGCCTGCAGAACATCCGAGCAGCGGTAATAAATGAAATGAAAACAAGATGGCGGATCGCGGTGAAACTTAGGGATATTTTTTTTCTCGGTATTTTTTAGTGTTTTTTTAGGTAGTCCAAGTAGGTAGTCCATCTAGGTAGTCCATTTACCAGTCCATCAGGGTAGTCCATTTTGGTAGTCTATCGTGGTAGTCCATGGACTGGGGGTCAGCGAAATGTACCGACCCCGCCGATGTATATCTTCTTGCATAAGGTGCATTTTATGCAATAGATAACATTGGCGGAAGTGCATGTGAAACGGTCGGTGATTTTAAGCGATCGTTTAGGTCCTGCTATTTTGTTTGTGTTGTGGACGAAAGGGCAAGTTTTGCATCTTTTGCGTGTGCAGTTGAAAGTGCCGGGTGATTCGTCTGATTTTAGTGTACTTCTAACTAAAAAATCGCTTACGTTTTTGTTTGAATGAGATGAGTGGTGGTAGGGAGAAGATGCTGCCTGTTTCGTTGTCATTCTGAAGTAACTTGAAGTTCTTCAGAATGATGTTCTTGACAGGTAGGTTGAGTGGGTGAAAAGTGAGTGTGAACGGTATTCTCTGGTTCTCTTCCTTTTGTGACGTTTGTGGTGCTGAGTGTTGGTCAGTTGTTTGAGCGCGTTGTTGAGCTGTCTTCACAACTGAGTCAGGGTAGCCACGGTTCTTGAAGAACTGAAGTATTTGCAGATATCAAGCGTTAGTCTAAAACAAAAGATAAAAAGGTATATTTGTTCTTTCTTAATAATCGTATAAATCATCTTGCCATATACTTTTTAAAGAGGTTTAAATTTGAAAAGCACTACTTACCATGGTTTTTGAAACATATTATGTAAGCAGAGCAAAATTATTAGGTTCAACTAAAATTATTGCATTGTGTAAGATTAATATCACAGTGCTACTACTCAAACGAAGACCACCCAAATTTTCATACATATTTTGAATGTCTGTTTTTGACGCTGTACAACAGATTTGTGGCAGGTTTCTACCAACTAAGATGATTCTTTTCCAGTCTTGATATGTTTTGTACAGTTATAGAGCAAATTAGGTTTATGTTCGGTGTAAAACGCACCAGTGACGTAGCAAAAGATTACAAAGAAAATTCAAACAATGAAGACCACGACAAGAATAGCCTAAAACAAAGAAAATCTTCACACCGTTTTACACCGAGCATAAACCGCAAATTATATGCATTTCAGCAAAACATAAAACATATGTAGAGTTTCTATTGCTTAGATACTTGATCGTGATTGGATAATTTATGGGAAAATTTGTTTGCGTGGCCTCGGTTTAAGTAGCCCCACTGTAATACAATCATGTAGCCCATTTAAGTTTACTCACGAAAAAAAAAAACACTTAGTCTGCCCACCTTACTGCCACAGTACTTTGGATTATGTCATTTATTTTATTTAATGGTTTTTCAATTAAGATTTGTGACTTAATTTCTGACCACATGTACAATTGACCCAAGCTCCAAACATGTGCTCTCAATCATTAAAGATCATGGTAGCTGATATTTATGAGTTGTGGTATGATGAAAAATATATAGTATTGATGCTCAGTGAATGCAAAATGATACCAATAATCAATAAAATTAAGTAAAAAAAAACATCTGTAAGGCATTCTTTCCTTTTTTGTTTACTTTGCTGTTTTAGCCTCCTTAGCAGTTGCTGCTCGTAGCTGTCTAAGAAATGGCATTGCCTGTGTTAAGTTTCATCGTGGAGACTAAAACACCCACTAGCAACTCTGAGAAAAAGGGACACACTCTTATGGAAGCCTCTGCCATTTTTTAATTGCTTTCAAGAGCAATAATATTAAAGGAGGGCAAGAAAATGGAAATTGAAGCTAGTAAAAATAAGAAAAAAATTTCTTTTTCATTTGCTAACTTCAAACTCTTCCTGCTTCCTCAATCAACAACAAAACAGAGGAACTGCTTTCTTTAACTATTCTGTATTGAATTCACTACATAACCTGCAAGAACTCAAGCCCACTCAAACTTTCTGCATTATGTCTATTATTTAACTTATGAGCAGTTTATTATTAGTTGTTAAAACAGAAAGAAAGCATTACAAACAGGCAACTTTTGTCAGAGATATATGCAGATTTAGGGAGGAATTTATTTAGGAGACTTTTCAAACAGTAGCCCATTAATGTACATTTGTTGATAAAGGGATTAAACTGTTATTTAATACTCACAAATACCTACAATTTTACAGCAGATTTTAAATATGTATTTTTGATGTAAAGTAGTCATTGGATTAAATAACATACACTGTATTTAACTTATGAAAAATTAAGCTATGCTTGCAAAGTAAGTGAATATTATCAAAGTGAAGAGTTACAAGTACAAGTTACACTTCCATTTCAGACATGAGGCTAATCATTACACACACTAATAAAGGGGTTAGTTTTTAAACCCTTTTACTCCCAAGATCTGAGTAGCAATTCTTCTTAGTGATACCATACATTTTTTACAAATAAATTGTGAGAATATGGTATTAGGTAAACTCATTATTTTTGAGTTTATGGTTTTGTTCAACTCTCATAGTCAGTTTATTTACAGTGTAGTGTTAAAGAAATGAGAAGCTCCGTCTTCATCACTTCTGGGCCTGAAAGGGTTAACCAGTGTTGCATCTGTGCAGGATTTAAACAAAATAATTTACCAAAATTTGGTAAATTATTTTGTGAGTTGATAATGTACCTTTTTCCTGCTGTAACCACCGTACCACTGTTTAACACTGATGTTTCAAGAATTGGCCCTTGTCAGATTTTGAACCATGGTAAATACCATACAGTGATGAAATAGCTATATACTGCAATTCAAACCACATTAAAGCTTCACAAATACTTGCAAAGTGAAACTGAATCTTACACAGCCTGCATCACAGACATAATCTAACTCTAGTTAGAAACAAGTGTTAAGTTCATCTGTAACACAAATCTAAACACCAAATCTTGCAATGTATGGAAGTATTACATGTCTATCTAATGGACCTGTACACAAAATAATTGAAAATATGGCACTAAAGAGAGCAAATGTCTGCTAAACCCAGCACAAGTAAATATAAGTAAGCTAAAAGAGATAGGTATTAAAAATTTATTTAGATAGATAATTTGTTCTTTAAGGGGATGTTTACATTACATTTGATTAATTTAATTTAATATGATTTGATTTCATCTGTGCTTTACAGCATCCCCAGTAAGTATGTCAGTGCTAGATACAGTTGACACTCAAATAAAGGTCATCATTATTATTATTATCATTATTACATGGTAAGGTGCAAACGGGCCAAAGGCCCACACGGCCAGAGCTTATGCCAGTTTCTGTGGCATGAAGCACCGGGGAGTATTATAGCTCCCCCCTGGATGGGATGCTAGTCCATTGCAGGGTCACCCCCAGCATTATATCGCTAGTACCCATTTTTACCCATTTATTAAAAAGTGTACATGAATTTGTATTTTTAACTTAATGTTATCTATACAGGGCCCCCATGGATACCAGCCTTTGAGCTGAATGGGCTACCCTGTTTAAATAAAGTTTTACTTTACTTTACTTTACTTTATACACCTGGGTGGAGAGAGACAGTGTGGATTAAAGTTTCTCCTCTAAGGAAACAACAGAGTGCCAGCTCCAGGGCTCGAACTCCAAACCTCCTGCTCGAAAGACTGACACACTAATCACTAAACTACTGTGCCTCCACACTTATTACATGAGAAAGCATTATGGTGCAACTTGCCCACCAGCATGTCTTTTAATTTTAAGTATCGTGTTTACATGGTTACTATTTATATAAGTGAGTAGTAAATGAATTGACAAATGTACTACCTGTTTCAGTAAACTGAAATGATGAATGATTTTCAACCCAAATCAAGTGATTGTTCTTTGTTTACATGAGTAACAGTGCAAGATTTTGAAACAGAAGTGAGATTTACACTCTGCCATAAAAACCTCACTCCATCATCACTTTTATGGGGGTATCATGCAAGTGAATACAGAGCTAAAAGAGAGAACCACAGTGAACTCAGGCCAGGGTGAAATTTTTCCCTGGATCAATTAAACATGTAAACACCCCTAGGTCTTGGTTGCTGGTGTAGTGTTGGAGGGTCACATAATTACCTGATCTATCTTACTGATAACAAATACAATAACTAGCCATTACACTGCAGATTTAGTTCAGCCTTGGAATGATTTAAGCCTAATAATATTATTATTAATAATGCAAAATGTGCCTGATGGAACACCAATGAGGAATCAAGAATACTTCACTTTACTTTGTTGGTAGCCAGTTAAGCCAATTCAAAAGTTCTACGAATGAGACTTTTCCGTCACCACTTGTATCCAGCTGCTGCAGGCAACTGTCAAACTTAGACTCGTCCACAACACCAACTGAAGCCATCAAACTTCCGAATTCGTCTCTGTCGATCGCACCACTATTGTCTTTGTCGAATTGTTTAAAATATGCGATGGCATTCTGGAGAATGTAATACCTCGAACTGTCATCTATATTGTCGAATCTATCTCCGCTACGAAGCCATGAGGTGAACTCTTCATAAGACACGAAACCCCCGCCATCCTTGTCCAGAAGCATCTGACTTGCTTCGGCCTGTTTTTCACTGAAGCCTAGATCGTCTTTCAGCAGGGATAACAGCTCGGTTTTTCCCAGATGTCCACTGCCATCTGTATCATACTTCTTAAATAAGCTTTTGATCACTATATCTGGTATTTCCGAGCCGGGGCGTAGAATACTGCCCATACCAATGCCTGCCATACTGTAAGCCCTCCTTCTCAACTTCGATATCTTCACCACTGCACAGATCTTTTCTCCTTACTTGACACGCCTTTAATTCATGATCACGTGATTGTTGAACCTCGTTCCCAGAGTTTTCTATAATTTGTTTAGCGCGCAACTGTTGCGCACGTGTTGAATTTGCGCGTCCGTGGGAATCCGCAACAGCGTATTCTAAAAATTATTTATTGGTCCTTTCACTTACATCCTATTCATTTATATACCTAGGCTGTTCTAAGCCCAGATGGTGAAGCCCCCGGGGGGAGGGGGGGAATCCCATAAATTTAGGATAGGTGTGTGCCGCGAAGGGTCTTAAACCGTGTATGACCAGGAGCCCATCACCCGGAGCCTCCATACACACTATATCCTTGAGTCAACCTTTGCTCGTATCTTTTTATTTTTAGAATAGTCTCAAGAGAATATTTTGTGACTGAGACGCTATCACTGGTTTGTGATTGCATGTGACGTAAAAGAACAACTTTGTTCTGATTGTGGGGATAGTTTCTAAAGAAACTGGTGCTGCGTCGGTGGGAAGTTGAAACACAAGAAAATGGGTAAATCAAACGAGTTGATCAAGTAAGTTATACCACCGTAAGGTAAAAAGGAGGTGCTGACGTTTCGAGCGTTAGCCCTTCGTCGGAGCGAATGAGAATTTGTTCTGATTGGACGGTACAATGTATTCGCGGGAATTCGAACGACTAAAAATAGAAAGATACGGGCAAAGGTTGTCTCCCAGGGTTTATAAGGGAGATGAAGGCTCCGGGTGATGGGCTCCTGGTATGACCCTATCTAAGGAAAAATGAGACCCTATGCAAGGCAAAAACTTAAACGAAAATAGCTTGAACGGGTCAAATTTATTTCGTTTCTGTAACATTACTGGAAGCATCAAGCACAGTATAGAAAACGAAACCTACTTTAATAACCGCCACGGGAAAAAAACAAAAACAAAAATGGGCTTTATAAGATCGCTCTGGGGGGTAAAGAGGGATTATAGGGTGTTCATTATTCTATTATTCCTGCTCACACATTTTTGTTATTTCCTTACAAGAATAGGGACTGTAGCTGTCACTCATTACCTCAAAATAGACAATTGATCCAAAGTAATGTCGTTATTCCTCCCCACAAAATGGCAATTTCGTGGTTGATATTCCATTGTTCCTTTTCACCAATCCCCCCCCGCCCCCAAATACTGGTACAACAGAAGTTGAGACATTGAACCAATTCAGCTGCCAACAACACACAAATTTATTTGCCATAAGAAAACCTAAACTGACAGCGAACCTCTTACGGGACGAAAAAAAGTGATATTCAAAGTCATTTGGTACGCAGAACAGTGCAATTTTAGCAATCCGAAAAAATAAATACGAGGCAATGGTAAGACCATATTTCCCCGGGGGGGAGGGGGGGGGTACTCGATATATCCCTGGACTGGAAGGTGCGGCGCGCCCCCTCATATACCCTGACCCTGTTTAAGACAAATATCGCTGATTTTCCTACCTTATTAAGACAGAATTCCGATTTTTGATACTTTGTTCAAGACACTTAACCCGAAACCATACCCTGTGTAAGACAATAACAGATATCGAAACTCTTTCTCATTTAATCCATTGGCAATCACAAAGCTATTTACAGCTTGTAAAAATTTTGCTGTTTATCGTCCAAGAAAAGATATCCTGTTTAAGACAAAAAATGGTAAATTCGATACCCTGTTTAAGACAAAACTCCCGAAAAACATACCCTGGCTGGCCGCACGTCCTCATTAAGCCCTTATAAGGGAATACCCCACCCGGGCATATTTCGTACTCTATAGCAATAAATTCTACTGAAACGTTTTACAAGAGACCTTCAGATTTGACTACGAACGTGAGTTTTTGGCTCGAAGATAAGGTTCCTCCAAGTCTATGTGCATGGTTTAAAAGCTAAGAGTTTCGCTAAAGATTTTCTGAAGAAAGAGTAACAAAAACCGCTGTAAATGAACGTAAATCTGAGGCGGTGACAGGGTGCTAGCGCGCAAGACACCAGTTTTCACTATTTGATAACCTCGTATTACAATCTGAAGGCCCTTAAATTTTAACAAAGGATCCAAATTATTCGCTACAACTTAAGAGCCCTCAAGTAGGGCTGAGTAAAGCATTTGTTGCAAACAGGATAAGCGTTTCTAAGAGGTCAAGAATGCGAACGTTAAAACTGAATGCGATTCTTAAATCATTAGCAAGCAAACTAAATATACCCCAGTTAGCTTCAGATAGGAGTCTGCAATAATCTGGTACAATTCAAGGGTTAAAAAAAAACTAAACAACTAATCAAATTTCACTCCTTCTTTGATTTTTGAAAAGATAAAGGACGGGACCAAGTGTCATTATTCAAACTTTGGTAGTAATAGATTTAAACTTTGAGCCAAAGTGTGTAATCAAAGTTTGACTCCGTGAGAGTTGTTAAAAATGAAAAACAAAATGAAGAGTGAGCTCAGGTTCACAATTTGTTTGGCTGGAAAATGGGAAAGGAAAATGAAGAAAAAATCAGTAAAAACAAGAAAAGAAATAAAATATATAAAAAAAATCAATAAATAAAGAACAAACCAAACGGAAGGAAAAACGTCGTTACAACCATCAAAACATAATGTAAAATTACCAACGAAAAAAAATTGCGTACCCAGCAACTCCTCATCTTTTCACTTAATTGCCAGCGATGGAAAACCTTGTAGAAGAACAAATACATCAGCACTTTCGTTTTGACAGAGTTTGTACCGTAACTTCCGGGTATGATTACTTACTGATTGGTGACATACCCAGAGTTTAGTTTGATAACACGTGCAGATATTCACGTCCACCATCTTGAACACAGTTTATATCTTGTACTCCAGTTCTTCCGCGGATTATATAGAAAACACGACAGGTTTATTATCCAATAAAATGCTTATAAAGTGGTCGACTACTTGCAATGATCCATCCAAACATCTATTTTAACAAGTGGACGTGGTAGAAAAGTAATAATTAAGGGTGGCGGCAGTAAGCCTAATTGGGCAGAAACAGTTAAGAAAATGATGACCATTTGCCTCCACACAGCAGTTTCTTGCAAAGGGGAAAAATAACTCCTTTTTAGATCATGTAAAATATTTCTACATATAAAATTTAATTGGCGTTTACATGCATTTCACACTATTCAAGCCTAATTTTTTTCAGGTCTTATCTTTGCAACTGACTATGTTGCTTAGATAACTGCGAGGATTTTTCATTTATTTCATACCACTGAATAAGTTTTAGTAGCCACCAACTTTCAGAGAATATCGTGAATCCTGCAATCTGATTGGTTAATTGATCAATAACAGGTGTTAGTAATTCAACTGACTAAAAAAATATACATACTTAATAATAATAATAATAATAATAATAATAATAATAATTTAACATTTATATTGCGCAAAATACATGTGAATATGATCAAATGCGCATTACACGTAAATTATCGTCATTACTAAGTTATCGAAAATAACTAAAAATATTATACTAAAAACTAATGTAATCTAATAAAAAGCTAATCTAATAAAAATCTAATAAAAAGCTAATCTAAATAATCTAATAAAAAGCTAATCTAAAAAAAATGGGTCTTAAGTAAACCTTTAAACCTATGAAAATTGGGCTCATTTCGTATTTGTGATGGTAGCCCATTCCACAGTTTAGGTGCCGCAGTTAAAAAAGCACGGTCACCCAATGTCTTTTTAGTTAAAATTCTTGGCGTTTGAAGCATGATTCCCATTGCACACGATCTCAAATAGTAACTCCCTTCCTCCCTTTTGCTAATGAGTTCTTGTATATATCCCGGAGCTTGTCCATGGATCGCTTTAAAAGTAATTATAATAATCTTAAAATGAATCCTAAATTCTACTGGAAGCCAATGAAGCGTACACAGAATTGGTGAGATGTGATAAAACTTTGGAATCTTAAAAATAAGTCTTGCTGCGGAATTCTGGAGCCGTTGTAACTTTGCTATTTGTTTAGCTGGTAACCCATACAGAATACTATTACAATAGTCAATGCGACCAATTATTAGGGCGTGACAAAGTGTCTGGGTTGCTTGGTTACTTAAATACTTTCGTATTCGTCTTACATTTGTAATTTAGTAATAGGCTGCTTTACACGTGTTATTGATATTAACTTGAAGACTCATGTTACTATCTATCCATGTTCCTAAGTTCTTAACCGACTGAACAGGCGACACTTGAGCATCGCCTACTGCAAGCGAGTCAACATGAACCTTAGATAGTTGCTGACGGGTGCCTATTATTAAAAACTCTGTTTTGTCATCATTGATCTTCAGTTTGTCACACAGCATCCAGGCTCTTATCTCATTTACACACCCTTCCATAGCAGCAACGGCATCCTCGATACTTGAAGCACAGCCAGATTTAAACGCTAAATATAACTGCCTATAGTCTGCATAAGCATGAACGCTAGGCAGGTGTCTCTTGACAACTTCAAACAGTTTATTGGCATACAGAGTAAACAGTAACGGCCCCAAACATGACCTTGAGGAACTCCTTGATAACTGTAGAGATTCCGAACACTTGCCACTTAGTGAGACACGCTGAGAACGTCCCGATAGGTATGACGCAAACCACTCCAGTGCTGTACCTCGGATCCCAAAACTTGTGCTCAGACGAGACAGTAGCACAGAATGTTCCACCGTATCGAAGGCAGCACTCAGATCCAACAACACAAGCAGAACAACTTCCTGACGATTCATTGCCATTAATATATCATTATATATCTTGAGTAAGGCCGTTTCTGTGCTGTGACCTCGTCTATACGCAGACTGCAACAAGGAGTAGAGGTCATGTTCAGAAAGGTGTGCATGTACCTGATCAAATACTGCACGCTCTACCAATTTCGACACATACTGCAGGTTACTAACTGGACGAAGATTAGTGAAGTCATTAATCGCAGCTTTTTTGTAACGAGGATCAATAAGGGCTTCCTTCCATACCTTCGGAAAATGACCCCCCAGTAGTGACGAATTGATCATCTTAGTAATAACAGGTAACAGATGATCAAGTGATTCTACTACAAATTTAGTCGGCATGGGGTCTAGATTACACGTTTTCTTTGATGACTTCTGAATAAGTGCCAAAATGTCAGCTTCAGAGAGGGGTTTAAACTCCGACAGTATCTTTGCATCGCTGACTGTAGGGTCATCTGGAACAGTATCCATATCAGCGATAACGGTGGAGTCTATTTGATCACGTATCCGCATTATCTTCCGCGCAAAAAATCGCGCTATATCATTCACAAGTAAAGACTTATCATCATAATCAGGAAACGACAGAGTGCTATCATTCTTTCCAAGCAGCGTCCTGGTGGCACGAAATAACCTCCCCTGGTCACTGCTATTATCTTCAACGAAGTCCGTGAAAAACGGGCGCATAGCCTCATTAAGGAGATGTGTCATGTCTTGAATTGGAAATAGGTAGTTCACAAATATTCTATTGGGCTTCAAAATAATAACTAACGCCACTTAACCTTGTTTTCTACAAACTGATGGAACATCATGGAACAATTTATTAAAAAGTTGCTATGTTAGAAGTTTTCATTAAAATGCCAAAAAACAAATACTTGCATCAAGTGTATCTGATAAGAAATAAAAACCCAAACGTTTTTTTTTATTACACTGCACTTGGAGATTTGCTCGATAGATGGAAATGCATTGCATTTTTAAAACTTAAGGCAACATTTTTCAAGACTGGCCACTCTTTTACTGCAAAAATCACCGAAAAGTAACAATCAAACAATTACATGAGCAAAGTGGGCATTCACAAGGCAGTGACCTTGAAGTCATTAGTATCTAAGAAATAGAGCCCCTTGAATGCAAAAATCAGTACCTATAGCTCTGTTTCAGAAGACCTTTCTGCTTCCACCTACCACAAGATTTGTGGAAATTTCAAAGGTCACTCACTAGCTTCTAATTTCAAAAACTTCTTGGATTTGTGGCAAAAGGAAGAGTGCAGTACATGTATGGTTACTCCACCTGGAAAGAATTTTTGTATTATGAGTAACAATGATACATTTACCCGAACAGTGCACCAGTGGATATCAGTTGTGAACAATACACACAATAAATACACACAAAAAAACAACTGGTGATACCACCACAAGCGCAAGCTCATGTTATGCTGCTGAATGCACAATTACATGGTACATGTATCTAGAAAGCCGTAAAAATGAACAATTTGTACAAGGAAATATGCTTACATGAAGTTTGTCACATTTGAAATGCAACTGTTTTGCAAGTGATTTCTTCCAGTCACAATGCAGATACAAACTCTGTGATCATAACATAGGAAGTGGAAGAATAATATCCACTGAATGTTGCTATTTTGAGGTTGCGCTGGTCACATTGACTCAGAGTCATACAGATACAATTGGTCAGGTCATTATTAGCAAGAGGATAACAAAACAGAGGAAAATTATCATTTATTGTACATTTTACCACATTGGATCTGAATAATGCAATATCTGTTAAAGAAAGCTACAGGCATTGCAGTTATATTCTCCAAGCAATCAATGCCCCGTCCATGGATAATGAAGATTTTGTAAAATCTGTAACAGAATTAATCTTTTTAAAATTAATGTAATATAAGTATAACTAATATTGTCATCCTAAATATTACCAGGAATGAGAATTAATAGCTAGCACTGTTGTTTCATTCCAATGGATATTGCTCTTCCACCTTTGTCCCCATACAGAATGAATGCGTAAAAACAATTATCGGCAAGTTTGGTCTCTGGATGGTACTGTATCAGCAGGATAACGATACCAACTCAGCAACAATGGCATTTTGAGCAATCTGACTGGAACATTGTCTTGGAATATTCAACACTATTCACCTCCCATTAGATGAATAGTGCAGATGCTTCTGGGAATCCTTGTGCAAGTGAGTTTTAGTCAAAGGAAAAAGTGGCTGGCATCTATTCTCATTTTACAGCTCTTTTCCAAGAAATGTCACTGAGGTGCTTCACCAGTATATGCCAAAATACTATTGTCTTCAATTTGTGAATAGTGGCTTCATATTCTACCACTATTCACCTCAACCACAGAGAATAATAACTGTTAATTATCAAACCGTGAATCTGTATTACCTACATCTGCATATGGCTTCAGCAGATAAGACAGACCATGGTAATGAGAATTACTGATACCACCTTCAACTTCATCTTATAACTGTTTAAAGCATAACGTAAACTTCTTGTTATCTTGCAATACAGTGCACAACAGGTACCAATGAAAATATACCCTCAGCTGAACCAGAAGATAACTTGGTTGATTTTACTAAGCTGTACAATTAGGAAGCACCTTCTCTTTCAATCGACAATAATAATTCCCAGCTATATAATTTCTTTCACTTGTTCACAGTGAGTGGAATCTCCATTTAAATAGGGACGCTTGAGATCCACAGAGTCCCCGTTCAAAATGTAGCCATTCTTCCCTGAGCTATTCTCATGGATGCCACACATTTCCAAATTCTGATTTCCAACACCAGTATGGCTAACCTCTCTAGAATGCTTATGTTCCAACATCATGTGGTTTTGTGGCTTCAAGCCAACACAAGCCCTTGATTGAGACAGAACAAGAAAATTAGACATAGTACTAATAATTATTGGTGTGTAAAAATTTATCATGACAGTAATGACAAACAATAAATAGTAATCAACATTATCAATATAAAGTGTTATATTATAGTAAAAACACTAATAATTAATATAACTAATTATTTTAAAACAATCAGCTACATCATGAATTACCAGCTAACTTCAATTTGACTGTTAGCTTACAAGTTGACACAATTTTCTGAGAAAAGGGAATAAGGCTGAAAAAGAACAACCTAACAGAATTCAAATCCCTGGTTACGAGACACTGTGAAGACAAAACTCAACATTTTAAAAAGGTAAACCTCTACCAATCGTGACCTGGCTGCAATCTCAATCTCAGTACTCTTCATTGTCGTTTCTATTAATGCACATTTTACAATAAACACCTCCCTACCAAACATTTTTCCCCTCTACCAAATTATAGAAGCTATTGTTCAGAAGTTAAGCTCTAAACAAACAACTGAGAAAATTTAAGACTACTTAAGTCCAGACTTTTCTAGACCCAAATTTGGAAAACTCAAGACATAATTTTCCTTAAAACATTTATTCAAAGATCACTGTACCAGCCACTATACCACTAGTTTTGTCAGTCTGTTCAATGTGAATTCACAGTTTTTGTTTGATTGCTGAGTGAGAACTTGCAAAATTTGGTGCTTTCAAATTCATTGAAATTACTTTCATACATTGAAATTTTGAAACTTGACCCAGGGTTTTCAAAATGTTTTGAAGTAGACGTCAGCAACTGGAAGAGTAGGCGGCTGTGTCAATGTTGGGGCCGGAGCCTCCAGCTGATTGCTGTGACCAGAGTAACCGGCGATATAATTTCAAGTAGCCGGCGGAACTCCGGTGGCCGCCAGCTTGTTTTGAAAACCCTGTTGACCACACTTCAAGGCTTTTTACTGTAAGACCTCAAGCATGAATCTGGGCAAATTCAAGACCTCTTCAAGGCCTTGAAAACACAAAATTAAAAATAACTATTTTTGAAACTATTTAAGGACCCACAGGATTCCTGTGGGTTCAAATGCACGTAAAGCATCCTTACCTAAAAATGTTCTCAATACAGCTTCTCTGTCTAAAAAGGGCATTAACCACAGGAGTGCCATGAGGAACCAAAGGGGCCTTAAGAAGATAACTGAGAAGTGATAGGACTGGGTGAAATGCCTGGAATTCATTGTCATCCCCAACTTTGAACGTTATTCTTTCACAAACTTCACACAAGATCACAAGATCAAGGATAATAGGAGCTGCCAACAACGAGTCCTAACAAAGACAAAATTGAGACCTCTCGTTAAGATTAAACAGTACAACAAGACTGCTAAGCTGGCTTTCTTTTAATGGGATTCTAATGAAACCAACAAAACCTCAGTTATGCTTAGCCAGAACAAAGGAAAATTGACTCATATATAGTTGCACAAAATAACCCAATGATAAACATACCTCACAAGTATTGTGCAAAACTATAGTGTTTTGTCCGTTCATAAAGATCTCTGATGTGTACTCATCCATTGCTCTTTTGCTGTCTCCAACATAAGGAACATATTTGATCACCACACAGTGATCAGGTTTTTCACCTTTCTTGTAGAGTATTTGGTTTGACTCTACCATGTCATCCACAACATTGCTCTTGGAAACCTGCAGTTCAAAAGAGCAAGCCAGTTAAGAGTTGAAACCACTGGCTTAGCCAACATGCCTTCAAGTTAGGATTTAAAGAAAAACTTAAACACTTTTGTTGTTCATGACAATTATCAGCCACATTTATATTGATGTAATGTCCCCCAACTCTTTCATTCTGAAGAACAGTAAATGGAGTAAGATTTCATATTAGTTTATTGAAGGAATCAAGGCCTCTAGAGATTTAGATCTTTTTCTTTAATTCTATCACGTCTCACCACCTTTTCTCTGCTCAGTCACATTTGTAACGAATCGCCCAGTAGAACACATCTTGACCAATAGCATTCACAATCTTCCCAGGTGGGGCATGAAATTAAACGCTTTAATAGCTGGAACATGCAGTTGTGCCTTTGATGAGCTGCTGTTCTTGTTAACTTTTATGAAAGTTAGTTTTTAGTAACATTCTTCAAGAATTGGAATGTTTCTTAATCATCATGGTTTTTATATAAAGGTGCAGTACTCATATTAGATGTTTGGCCAACATCCACTTTTACAATAAAACTGCATGAATTACCGCTTCAAAAGAGCACTGCACCTTTATATAAAAACCATGATGATTAAGAAACATTCCAGTTCTTGAAGAATGTTACTAAAAACTAACTTTCATAAAAGTTAACAAGAACAGCAGCTCATCAAAGGCACAACTGCATGTTCCAGCTATTAAAGCTTTTAATTTCATGTCCCACCTGGGGAGATTGTGAATGCTATTGGTCAAGATGTGTTCTACTGTTTCGTTGACTGATAATATGAAAACATTTAGGAGCTGCATTCTATTCCAAATGTCCTTGTGGACTTTTTTTTTTTGGAAAATGACTCATTTGTTTGGCGAATAATAATAAATGTGGTTAACAGTAACCAAACACTTGACTATACCTCTTTTGATCTGAACTGCTGAGGAGCAGACAAGTTTTTGCCATCGTTGTTTCCAAGATGGTTGTAACTGACAATGGAAACTGGCTGTTAAAATGCAACAAAGATAAATTAAGACAAAAACCAACAATTGCTTTTAACAGTCAGTGTTTTCAAATTGACTGTCTTAAAACCAAGACCAAAATATCAACAAAACGCACACAATGAGCCAATCAGAATATAAAGCAAACACATGCACAAGTCAGGATGAAGTTCAAGTATCGAGAAAATGTGTGGGCCTTTGTCAATATCCATTCTGGTTTAACTTCTGATTGGTTCACAAAGAAGCATAAGATATTTGAGACAATTACAGAGCAACACATCAAGGCAAAAGCAAAGCAATTTTGTAATAATATTAACTACTGATATTAACTACTCTGACAATTAGGGTTCTAAAGGCACTCTAACCAAGTTAAATGCTACAATGGGTTGCAAAAGTGTTGAGACACCATCACTAAAAAGCACCTCTTCTTCCTTTCAATGACTACCAGCACAAAGTTTGTTGATTTTTCAGCTTCCCCCTCCCTCTCCCCCTTTCAATGTTGCATGTTTCACTTTTCAGCATGGTTTTGCATTGGTGGCAACACTGATAAGGGGGGAAGGGGAACTTCATTGTATGAGAGCATTGTTTAATTACTAACACTCCAAATAGGTGTACTGTCTCGAGTAATTTTGCACCTAGTTGCAGTAATGCAAATTTTAAGGAAAAATAATTAATAGGTTTAACAACTATATTTATATCATTCATAATAATTATTACATGAACAATGCAAATATTGCAATTACCTTTAGACCAGCACTAACAAGGAAGTCTACAAGTACAGACTTAATTTTGGTTTGTCCAGACTTGAAATCATCACCACCAATGAAAGTGCCATGCCTCTTGGCAAGATCAACAACCCCTGGAACATTGGTGTTCTGAGGAGAACCGTTTAGGTATGAACACTGCAACAGTTAAGACATTAGTGAGTTTAAGACGCCAAAACCTGGTACTTCTTAATGTTGCACCAGCCTGAGGACATAAAGTTCAATGCTACTTTTAATTTGATAGGTTATGGGTAAGATATCCTTTTTAAGTTAGAAGCTTTTAAACCAAAACTCAAAGAAAACACTTTCTTTAACTTACATATTGGGACATGTTACTGAACAGTCAGAGTTCAATTCTAAAATAAATTCCCTGTTGGCACTTCAACATTTCAGCATTTTTTAGGACTAAAACAAATAAATCACTGAAAGAGATCAATCCTTAGGGAGATTAAATTAAAATGTCATTTAATGTCAAAAAGGTTTTTTGACTTTCCTAGGAGAAAAAATAAGTGATGTGTCTAAGTTGAAGGTGCAAGAACAATGGAAGTCAAGAGATGTTGTGGTTATTATGCCCAGTATGATTGGTCGTGATTCAGAGCCGACTGCATGTTTAAGTTCAGATTACAATGTAATGTTACATGTATGTGCTAATGCCAAGAGAGTAAGATCAAGATTTCTGGAAACAAAAAATTTTGAAATCTAGAGCCATTCATGTACGTTTTTCCCCACCTTCTCTAAGATACTGGCAACAGCAAAGAGTGTGCTGGGTGACACTTCACTCTCATCCCTTGCAATGGATGCCAAGAGACTTTCAGCTGTGTCATTGAGACCTTCTCTTATATCACAGAATCTCTCTGTATTAGCTGTCCAGAGAATGATGACCTGAAAGTATTCACAGTTAACAAAACAAGTTAATGCAAAATACAGCACCACCAGGGAGTACTGTATTGAAGCATTTCTTGCATAGTCCTGCAGTTAATTTGCAGACAGAAACTGCAATGCCCTCTTGCAAAAACAGCACTTTGCAAAATCTTTCCAATGAGCCACAGCAAGTATGATATACAAATCCATGGAATTTATGTACATACTGTATGTACATGTACGTTGTAAGGGAATCCATCAGTTACAAGTATACCTTTACAATAGAAAGTAGTTGGTGTTGTTTCCTTGCATTAAGTGAAATACAGTTGGACAGGCACATGATTTCACGGCATTTAAATTATTAATGTTACTATCACTGTTGTTATCATCGATCATTATTTTCATCATCAATATTCTTATTATTATTAATATCACTATTAATAGTATTATGCATGTATAGTATCATCCTTCAAACAAGGGTCAAGCATGGATGAAATTCATGGTGCAGGATCCATGCTCCCTCATCGTAGCTACAAGTTCTCCCTTCCCCAGAAAATTCCCATGTCTTCCTCCAACAATGTGTGTTGACAGTAATGTGTGGTTGACCCACATGACCCTTTGCATCTGGTGACCAGAGGTACTTTTCCCACAGGTTCACCATAGCAGGAAACATGTCCAGCCAATGCTAAGCAGAACTTATTCTAACTACTATAATTTTTATTATGAGATTCTTTTATGTAGACTGACCTTGTCAAGCCTGTTCTTTTGTTTGAAGTCACGGATATCCATCCTTATTTGTTCAACCATTTCTTGTTTGGTGCCTGACAAGACATTGTCAGCACGATCTGCTTGGTTTGCAGCAATAAAGTCTGGACAGTAAATGGATGGTCGTGGCTTAAGCTTCTCTAGATGAGGCTTGAGCTGTCTTTGCAAATCCCAGTTCAAAACCTGTGCTCTCTCCATTGCTTCTGCGATGTCTAAAGATGAGATGTCCCAGCCTAGATGGAGGGAACACCATTCTTTATTACAACTCCACACATTATTGGTAGGAAAGCCAACCTGCATGTACAGTACTGTGCAAAAGTAAGTTGACACTCGATACTCGATACTCGCGAGAATCAAGTATCGAGTCAAGTATTGAGACTCGATACTGTGAACTCGATACTCGATACGGTCGTCTCGAAACAGTCATCAAACTGTGCAAAAGTAAGTTGATACTCGATACTCGCGAGAATCGAGTATCGAGTCAAGTATTGAGACTCAATACCGTGAACTTGATACTCAATACGGTCATCTTGAAAGAGTCATCAAACCGGAACAGTCTTGATTATGCACAAATATGCATGAGTTTGATAAGAAAACAATGGAGCTTTCAATTTCAGGCTCTTTCACACAATAGGCTAAACTATAGTCCAGAATAAATTGAGAAACGCTGGTCACTGCGTCCTCCCTCTGCTTCGGTGGAAATAACATTTCCTTGAGTTTTGTTTATAAAGACATGTGAACTCCCATGCCACTAAGCAGGACTCTTATACAAGTTTAATAAAAGGGGATGTGATAGCACGAAATGCTTTTTGTAGCTTACCAACGATTGTTTTCTATCGTAAAACTAGTGCCATGTGTTGTTGATTGGACAACACGTTACATCAAAAGGCACGGAAAATTAAAGCTTTGTTTTCAATGATCAAAATAACTGAATTGTCAAATTTTATGAAGGATGGCCAGAAGAAGCAGTTACATGATTTAAACCACGTTGATAAGCTCCGGTACTTCGCTTCTACTCAATGCAAACCGTTAGTCAATTTTATTTTTTACTAACAAACATCGCGTAACCTTAGGGTATACGCGACATTCGATTTACAAGATTACGGGACCACTGACTAATCACTAGGTCATGAATTCATCTTGCTTTTGCTCGTACGGTCGCTCGTTCGTGCTGCGTGCGGTAGCGTTACCGTCCAGATTACGGGTACTGTGGACACCATACACTGTAAATTGAAATTGATTATGTCTTCCTATATAGAAACAAGACGCTTGAGGAGCGTTCACTCGGGCTTCGTATGAAGCGTTTTACTTGAGCATTTACCACGAGTAAAATGTATACGAAACTACATGTGGGATCCGTGTGGCGAATTTTCGTTATCAGTCACTCCAGTCCCACATTTTAACGGTTATTTGTGCCAACAGTCAGTTTAATTACTTATGTGCAAAAAAAATTTAGTGGCGTGTGTACAGCCGCTTACAAAAATCAAGAGTACAGTCATAATATAAATACTTTGCATAACAAGAACTGAATTGCTGTACTTTTATTGACACTGTAACATTAAGTTCACGTACATTAGTCATATTGACAACTTTTTCTAGTAGCCCACAGTCAAAGAGTATTTATCATGTCTTTCTTCTATCCAGCACATGCAACTCCGTGCAAAGAGCAAAACCAACAATTACGATCCCTTGTACAATAATAATAGTGATTACATACGCAATACCAAATCGTGCTTTACAAGTATTGAACCCGATAAAAACCAATCAAAGAAACGGAACATTTAACGGAAGAGCTAAGCTTAGATATTTACTATTCAAGTTGCTTCTGTCAGTATCCTTATCCAATTCGCTGTTGTTAGCGCCATCATATAGTTTGTTGTTGTTCAATCGGCTGGTACAGTTTTGATAACTATAACATATGGCTCATTTGTTACCTCGTGAGAACTAGTATGAACTCTGCACATTTGGCTAGCTTTGAAGCTAAAGAATTCGTGGATCACCAACCTATTCCGACAACGCTCGACATCATTTAGTGTGGGTCTACCATGAACGGCGTGTGCATTTGTATG
This sequence comes from Ricordea florida, assembly GCA_949710005.1. Taxonomy (NCBI): domain Eukaryota; kingdom Metazoa; phylum Cnidaria; class Anthozoa; order Corallimorpharia; family Ricordeidae; genus Ricordea; species Ricordea florida. The sequence continues at coordinate 78,267 of OX453284.1, forward strand.
TATTTTGAGCATCCCAGAAGAAAATATAGATTCGCCATAATTTCCAGTAAAGACTAGAAGTTCTTTTCAGAAGGTGAAAATGCTGCAATTTGACTTTTAAGATATACAAAGTGTGATAGAGGTACCAAAGAAAAGCAGACATTTTTTTTACATTCAACAATGTATTTATTAAATATAAACTTTAAACTATAAAATTTTAACAGCTAACATCATTACAATGGTAATCATGTAAAATATAATGTATAAAACTATTGTTATATCAAATGTATAAAATTCCAATCCTTAGTACATAAAATACAAACTTTAAACCTTTAATGGTTATTATATGAAATATAATCTACATAAATAAAATTCAAACGGTTATTATATAAAATATAAACTATAGACCACTTTCATAAGTGCCTACCATCGATTTTATATTATTGGCAATAGTAAGGAAACGTTCAGCACTGTCATATTGAAGAACTATCTGACACAAGTCAATAGTTTGGCTGTTATGCTTTGTCTCAATGGTTGTTCGTGTTGTTGAGCAAAGGACTCGATCAGGCAGATAGTTCAAAGAAATCGTCTCATCGTCAGGTATAGATAAGTCTTCAAAAGCTTTTAGGTACATATCATCTCCTTCGATTAGAACTCTATAGATAGCGTCGGTCGACCATGTGATAATATCGCTCGAATTGGCACATAGCAAGGCTGAAAGACTCATAAAAGCACACTGTCTTCCTCTAGAAATATCGCTGAAATGATTATTACCTTGATGAAAACTTCCACGAGCGAAAAAAGTAGAATTCAGCATGATAAATTTCGTAACCTACTGAGTAAAAAGAACGCAGATCCAAGAGAACCCTTGTGGTTGTGTGTTGGCTCATGTCTTTCGTAGGCTACCGCTGATTACATAATGACAAACACTGCATGCGCTCGTAAGTAATTTATGTATCCATGGTGATTAATTTATGCGGATATCGCGAAAAAAATCGAGGAGCTTCTCTGCATTACTATCAGGCACCACAGGAAGCCCAACTTTGCGAATAGTTTCGCTGCTCGCTCGCTACGCTCGCTCACAGCAATTACGCCAGGATGTAAGTGGCCTCGTTTTCGTGACTGTCTCGATTGCATGCATTATGTCAGCATATAAAATCGTGACATGACGATAGATAGACTGATAGATAGAAAACCGAAACCTAGACTCGGCCTACCTTTAATAATAATAATAATAATATACTCCATTTATATTGCGCATATTCTATATGAATAATCATATGTGCATTACAATCAGACCAATAGACCATGACACCGGGAACACGCCCTACTCTTTTCGAACAGTGCCATGGGTTCTTTTACGTCCCACATTACAGATGGAGTTGTGAGACGGGGCCTACGGTTTATCGTCCTTATCCGAGAAGACTAGAAAGTCTAACCATTTGCAGATGCCATTACAAAGGCAGCACTTTCTACTCAATTATTTTAAGACCATGAGTGTTGGTCCGGCCGGGGTTTTGAACCCGCGACCTCCCGCACGGTAGTCCAGTGCTCTACCAACTGAGCTAACTGGTCGGCGGTTTCCTACTTATTTACTACTTACGGTTTTCCTAGCTACCTTTCAGGTAGCCCAAGTAATAAGTCAAAGTTATTGGCCCCGGAATGATGTTTAGCTCTCCACACACTTTCTATTACGAATGGACAAATCTTTTCACGCCTGTGTTAAGAATGAATACTGTATGTTGATTGTTAACATATTGGCGGCACGTCATAAAACAAATCACACACAGAGTTAGCTGATTTAACGGTAACAGCCGGTTTCACTACTTGTCGAGTTCGCTACCCGCATTTGCTACCTGTATCATTCTAAGCATAACACCATGTTACATGGTTCGTACAGATATTTGGTTGCAAAATTAAAGACTTGTTTCTAGTGCAATAAATTTACCTGAAGTTTTGCTGATGACGATCAAATCTTTGAGCCCGGTATACCATGTAAATCAACTGAGTTTCATTCGAACTTAATCAAACTCTCAAGAACCACATTTTAGGCCGCGTGTCTGTGGTAGAGAAGTTGTAGGAGCATTCACCCGACATACCTGTGTTCTATGTTGTGTCGCATACGCCAAGACGCGCGAAAAATTGCATTGTCTAAATTGCCCTTTATATATCATCTGCAATAAATACATTTTGGAGTCGGAGGAATTCAATCCTCCACGTGATTCGTTCAACCAGCCTACGATTTACGATCCCCAACATAACTTGGTTATGTGAAGTAGCAAACTCCGTTATGCGGGTAGCTAACTTGACAAGTAGCGAAACCGGCGTAAAGCGATGTAACTTATTAGGAACCACTCAAGCGACAAGCTCATTATTTTCTAATCACAGAAAAGCACTCGCAAGACTCAATACTCCACTCGATCCTTGATTGTTGCGTCTCGATACTCGATACTCGCGAGTACTGAGTATCGAGTATCGAGTCTCGATACTCAACTCGATACCAAGTGTCAACTTACTTTTGCACTGTACTGAATTGTGCAGGATGCATGTCTAGACTTGTTGAGATACCCAAAGTCTATGTAAATCATTAACCCTTTCCCGTCCGACCGTGCCATATGGCACTCGCATGTACCACCCCTCAAATTCCCAAGCGTGCCATATGGCACTCCACATAGCCGTCAATTCAAGCCAATAAAAAATGCTTATCTTTATTGTTTCTTCTGGCCTATTGTGTTTTAACCAATAGGGTTAGAGTGTAAGCCCAGTTCAAGCCAACTTTCAGGGGTGGTGTTTATACGAATTTATTGAGAAATTGCGAGTTCAAATTTGTCTGCGTAGTTCTACAATGGCGGCGCTTTTCGCTTCAGATAGCGGGGAAGAAGAGTTCATTGGCTTCACTATTGAACCTGGATTTGAGCAAAATGATTGTCAGTCAGAATCTGACATTTCTGTTTCGTCAGTTGACACAGAGGATTTGTCAGACCTCGATCTTTGCGATCAGGAAAGTGGCGAAGAAGACTAACAAGAGTGGAACGAGGATCCTGGTCCAGTTGTTGTGAATCCATTCGTTGCAAATACCGGCCTGACTAGGGACGTTCGAGGTTATTCAACCCTTAACTTTTTTAACCTAATGTCCAAGGAAAGCAATTTTGACAGAATTGCAGAGGAAACAAAACGTTATGCGCGGCAAGCGATGGAAACAAAACCGGACCCTGCTTGGCGTGAAACGGACGCCGAAGAAGTGAGGGCATTCTTCGCATTAAATATCTTGTTGGGATAAAACAACTGCCCGAAGTGTATTCCTACTGGTTGAAAAATCAGCTTCTCGGAGTCGCAGAAGTGCAAAAGATTTTTCCGATGAATCGTTTTGCGAAAATATCGCAATATCCTCATTTAAACGATAAGAGAAAAGAATTGCCACGTGGGCACGCAAACCACGACAAATTATTCAAAGTGCGACCTCTTCTTGATTCTATTGTAGAGGCTGTTAAAAGCGAGTACAGACCATCGAAAAATGTTGCGATCGACGAGGCAATGATTCCTTTTAAAGGAAGACTTTCCCTAAAACAATACATGCCGTTATGCGATGGAACAGTGATCCAATTTCCTAGCGCTCCAGTCGTGAAGACATACAACAACAACATGGGCGGTGTAGACTTGAACGATCATATGCGGGGCTATTACATGGTTGGAAGGAAATCGAAAAAATGGTGGCGTTGTCTCATGTGGTTCTTTGTGGACGTTGCAATTGTAAATGCATATATTTTAGAGAAACTATCCCCGCATCACCGATCAAGAACCCAACTGGCTTTTCGTTTAGATCTTGTTAAGTTGATGCTCGGAAATTTTTCGGCACGGCGATTGTCCGTAAGTTCTGGGCACCTAGAAGGAGGACATTGGCCTATAAACTTCTCCAAAGGTCGCTGTAAGCGCTTTTAAAGCGAAACAAGGAGACTTGGTGCAGAATGGCTTGCGAACTTTGCGGTAAACGCATCTGTTTAGACTGTTTTAAGAACCATACCGCAGAGGATCTTGCTTGAACATTGGCGGTAAATTTGAAAACTCGAGCTTGTAAAATTTTGATTTTTTGTAGTAATTTTTTGAAGAATTGACCATCGAATCGGTCCAAAATAGCACTAATAATTCTTTGTCACTTATTTTGTTCATTTAACAGGTTAGTTAGATGTAGTTTGTCCTCAAATGTAACAATTTTCTCCGAGACATCAGTGAGTTCATGAACAACATGGATGGTTTTTCTTGAGATTTTCATTTACTTAACTTGAACTCTTAATATTTGCTGAATGCGTGCATGAAAGAAAATATTTTTGGCAGGAATGGAAAGTTTATCATCTTAGGAACAAAGTTTCTTTCTATTGTTGTTTGAATAAATGAGTAGTTTCTGATATATTGAGTAAAATGTAAAGTGGTGTTACTTTGTGTTGATTTTGGTACCCGTGCCTTGGGCAGATGGGGTAGTGTTATACACAGTCACCCTCGGACAGGAAAGGGTTAAATCACTTACCATCAAAAACAATATCATTAGGATGGACCATAGGCAGTAGATCTTTCAGAGGTATGTACACATCACCATCAGGGCTGGTACCCAAAAACACAGTAGAGGACTGAGTCATGGACCCCACATAGTTGGATTTCTGTAAAGCAAATAAAGAAATAAAGAGAAATTACCTTACTAATAATAATAATAGTCTAATTCACACCCACCTCGAATAAGTGCCCATCCTAAAGGCAAAAAAAGTTAATAAGCGCCCAGTGCGGTTAAATGAATAAATAGGGTAATAAAATAAGAGCCCATCCTAAAGGCAAAAATTTTAATAAGCACCCAGCACAGTTAATCAAATAGCTACTGTATTTATCTCAGATCATTGTTATTTAGACTAAAGAGAAAAATAAAGGGCTAGTTGCCCGAGAAGAATTCGTCGGACAACCCAGGAAAAAATTGAAGTTCTTACATTACTGTGATGCGTAACAGAATAAAGAACAGAAGCTATAAATGTGAGACACGAAAACAGCTCTAAATGCGAGGTTTATCTCCTGATACTGATAGATGGATGAGGATCCATGACAATTTGTAAAACAAAGGAAATGGAAGGTTGTAACTGTTAATTGAACGCCGTTCGTTCGATTCAATAATCCACGATAAGGATGCTGTGTTGTCTTCAAACCCAGACCTCCTCGAAATTATTTTGGCGCACGTTTATATACAAATGTAAGTATCCTATAAGTGAACCTTGACACAGAACGAAATAAATGGGTGGGTTATACTTACTTTGTTTGAATTATTAAATATTTATTATTCGCAGCACTTCGAGAACTATTAAAACAGAGGCATACTGATAGGGGTATTATTTCTCTGGTCAAACCCTATAACTAGGCAAAAATCATAGAACATGTTAAGGGCAACCAAGTCCTTATCAGGGCAACCAATGTCAGGGGCCGGGTTGTCCGACATTTGCCATAAGGACAACCTGGATTTTTTTCTAATTTCGAGCACTGGAACAAGACGATCTAAGATTGTAAGTCGGGCAACAGGTAGACGTGTTGACCACTTATGGTGCGGAGTGGTCCAAAAAAGAAATGCTAAGGGTACCAAGGTCCTGGTTTCCAACGTGGCATCTTTGTTGTCGTTTCCTCAAGTTTCATCGCGAGGCACTTTGTCTTTATCAGCAAATGCTCTTCTGTCACTCAGTCCACATTTTCTGTTCACTGGTAACTCGTTTGATTTCTGGTTTGATTCTAGTGAGACATTCGCTAAATCATTTGATTCTTTTGCTATTTTCAGTTCGCGGAACAACCCGTTTTGAAATATACGCTCACTACACACGCCATCTTTTAGAGTGGGTCTACAGTGAACAGTGTGTGGGTCTGTATGTTTGAGCGTAGAAAAGGTGACACCATTTGTTTTCAACATATTTGCCATTGACTTTAACATCGTTGAAAGAAGGTTGCGCCCGTATTACGTGTCTGCGGTATTCCCTATTGCACGTGACTGCGATTTGCGATGAAACTTGAGTGTAAACTTATAGTCGGTTGCCCGACTAATAAAATATGTGGGACGCAGTCCATTAGAACAACTGGCACTCAAACAAACCACTGCATGAGAAATAATGATAATGAAAATGATGATACATGTGACTATTAAATTGCCAGTATCTTTAGCACTGCTATGCCAATTGGGGGCACAGCAAATAACGAAATAAACATTGCAAATAGAACATAAAATTCATAAACAATGCAACTGATAGGAGGTGGAAGAGTTGGCCATCTACATGTACAAGCAAGGTTGGGGATTTGAAATTTCACTTATGGCCAGAAATGCACGCCACATTCTTTCACAAACACTTTGTTGGTTGGAGTGATTTGGGAATTCCATGTTACATGTACTTCATATAGCATGTTTTGGTGAGATTATAGGAGTATGAACCCCATTAACATGCATTTCTGACCATGTCCCTGAAACTCTGGATAACCATGTTGCAAATCTAGATAGTGGTCAGGGTGGAGTTGAACCCAGGAGGACCAGATCACAAGATTTGTACCCTAACCACTTGGCCATGCTGCCTTCCCTGACAAAGCACATGCAAGCTAGACAAGACTGGTTAAGTGTTAGGCACTGGGACAAACAATTCTGTAGGTTAATCTTAATTCCAGGTTGAAACTTTAAATTCTTCACCACATCATGCTAAGGTTCTTTGCTACTACAAGATGTTACATACAGTACAGGGCACATGCATTGCAGCACCTACTCAGGCACAAAGTGCATGCAACATGGCGCTTTTACATGTGATTTACTCACATGTGTAAAATTTTACATGCAATTTTACACACAATAAATTTACATGCAATTTGTTTGTTTTTACAAGTACAAGAAAGAAAAATTTATAATTTACTCATCAGAATACACACAGAGCATGTGTAGTATTAACCAACTGGTGTACAATGTTTTGTATCTTCCTGAAGGTTGATAACAAGTGAACAATCCAGCAAATTATGTTTAGGTGAATGGTTGGATTTTTGTATCACAATCGTTGACACTAATCACATATGACTCACTGCGTTATCGTCGGTTGAGGCGCAGTCATGGCAATTTATTATCAACTGATCATTGGCATAACTCTTAAAAAAGCATATCAGATGTAGACTACAAGACTTAAATTGTGCGAGTAAAATACTTCCAGTCAACAGATTTTTTACACGCAAATTGCATGTAAATTTTCACGTAAATTGTGTGTTATTTTTTACACACAATTTACACATGCTTGATGTGTGTGTAAATTGCGTGCAATACGGCAGTTTTATTTATTTTTACACTTTTACACTGATCTGTATCATTACCTTAACACCATCCTTTGTAGTCCAAGTTAATCCCAATTTGTTGGCTAACACGGAGGCTGTAATCGTGGAACCATTGTTCCCCCCCCAGCCAACCAGCATACAGCCCACTTTGGGCACATGTCTCTTGGTGCGAAAAGTGTACAGTGTTTCAGTGGGTCTGACTGAATAAGTCCCCTTTGGACCAACCTGAACTTGGGTGGTTTCATACGTATACCTGCTCTCAATGTGGTCAGTAGTGTAGCGAACATTTGGACTTTGCACCTTAAATGTATTCATCTTCTCTGATATGTTTTTAACCCTGCAATAAAAAAAGATGTTGGCCTTAGGTCACTCTATTGTGGATGACAAAAATTCTATGGTCATTTAAATCTGGACATAAATGTTTTAATAAAGTTTGCACTTTTTCTCTTGTCTTGAGAATGAAATAAAACCAAAGTTTTTAGACTGGGTAAATGACCAAAGCTCCCAATTTTGAAGGTCCAGTATTGGAAATGCAAGAATTTTGTTTTTAAGAGGTAGAGGAATTAACCTACGCTGTTTTTGTGTCACATTTAACAATAATTTTACTGCGCTATACTACACCAGTGCTCACATTTATTACTCAATAATCCTGTAGACAAAATATCATCTGACACAGAAACAAAATAGGCCAATTTTAACTGTAAATATCATGCTTGTTCCACCTCTAGAAAAACAACAAAGTGGCTTCCCTGTACAGAACCTTTTAGATTTATAGCTCAGGCTGCCTATGGCAATCCAGAGGAAACATAAATATGCATAAAATTATGTGCACAGTGCATGGAAAAAACTATCTATTACAAGGTATTTTGAACCAGTCAAATCAAAGCTTCAACATCCCCCACCCCCTCCCAACCTTGGGTATACCCTAGGAATTTGACTGCTTGGCCCTGCCAGGGGGTAAGGAATTTGACCACCAAACATCCCAGGTGGAGGATTTAAACATGTAGCGTTGATACCATGTTTACGTATTTATCATCTCCAAGACACAAATACAATGACAGAAGCCGTCACAATACATGAATTCAAAGGTAAAGATTGCGCTTTCATTTCAGCCTGACAAAGAAAATGTTACAGAAACTTTGCTCTGTATTTGTAAAATGCTTTTACAAACCTTATATGGTATATTATTTTTTATTGCAATACAATACCTCCAGTGTCATTTATATTAAAAGAAATCAATTGTTGGATTGTGCAACAAGTGTCCCATATTATTCATTTGATCAACAGAAATGGACCTATAGCTCTTTGACCTGGGGAAAGAAGGAATTTGAACAGTCTACAGCGCAAAAAATTCAAATGCCTGGGGTACTCCAAGGGGTGGGGGGATTTTGAAGCCTTGATTTGATAGATACATTATATGCTATAATACACACCTAAAGTACTTGCTTATTCAACCATATATAAATACATTTCACATCACCTAGGGGCTTTTCAGTGAAATGTTTAACAACACTAACTGTTTTGCTATTAAAGAACCCCAACTGGTGGGAGGTGGACCGGTTGGCTATTTAAAAGTGTTGAAAAATGGTAGGGTTGTCGGATGTGGCTTGAAATGACAACGTCAAAATGTAATAATGGTAAGTTGAAGCCACACATATGCGCACTGAGGCGACAGTGGTAGAAGGGATTAAACCCTGTTCCTACCAAAAAAAAAGATGAAAAAATTGAGCTCAAAAGCCAGCAGCCATGGACAGCTGTTTCAGCCCTTGTTAGGCCTCATCAGCATGGCACAGTTAGCAGATGAGCTCTGGGTTCCCACATTATGAATGTCAAAGTGATGAAAAATGGTAGGGTTGTGGGATGTGGCTTGAAATGACAACGTCAAAATGTAATAATGGTAAGTTGAAGCCACACAAATGCGCAAGTGTGGCCAACGATCTGAAACTTAGGAGACTACCGTATTTGTTTACAAATCCGGGTAGTGAGCCCGGGACTGTGACCAGATTGCAAGTAAAGCGCCCTAACCACTTGGGCACACTGCCTCCTTTAACCTTGCAGGTGCTATTACTATTCAACTTTGATAACAGACTCAGTGGAATATTTGCAAACATTTAACAACAGCTCCCATGCATGTGTGTTTCTATTTACATGGTTGCTGCACTATTCCATTCCCACTAAACATCAGATCCAAATCAAGAGGTGTAGAAAAACCCTAAACCACAGATGCACCAAGATAATCACTTGACATACATGCTGCATTGCACTTCTGATATAAACACACCTTCTTGCAAGATAAGGCTTGGTAATTGTATTGAGTTGATGTATTATTTTGTAGTTTTGGGCTACCAAATAATTTTTTCCCAAATATCCTCTTTTTTTGATAGTCTTTTCACTCTCTCCTAGCTGAAGAGCACCTTGGTAACCCTCCCTGTGGCCGAGCAAGAAAGCACAAACACGTCTCCAATTGGTATGAAACTGAGGTAGTAAACTGATCTTCGACTGTGAAATGGATATTTAATGATATAAAATGATATATAATCTAGCTTTCCATACAAAGTCTGAAAATATTTCCTGTCTAAAATGGGTTTTCGAATTAATTCATCAGACCTTCTCTAGACAGCTACACTGTTCTACAATTTCTTCTAAACTAGAATTCAGGTATCTACTGATCACAGGACTTAAGAGTCGCTCATAGTTTTTTAGAACTCTGCAAAATGCAACACGTATATAAGGATTATAAGGAGAATAATAAATCCCTAGCTCAGCTCGTATCTAGTGTGACATGGCCAACTCCTTCGAATTTACATAGATCTATCTTCCCCACCTGCTCGAAGTTCCAATCTTTTCTATAATTTAATTTTGCTGATTCCAGTTTCTTTCCAATATGGAATCAAAGTACAATAACACTTCAGTATCATAAACAACTTACCAATACTTCTGTGGTTGAACTCAACTGTTCAAAGTCATTAGATAATCTATGTGTTGCAGCTGCTAGTACATACATGTACTATACCGTAATTTCACGCTTGCATCCGATCGTGTTCAAGATGCAAATGAATGTAGGGTTGAGTGATTATTTCAACCAATAGGAATCAAGGTTATAAGAAAGGAATGGAACTTTGGACAGCATGTTGCAGGAATGGGCATGGGCCATGGGTTGAATAATTTTCCAAATTTGTTTCCATCAATTCAACAGAATTTTTTGAAGTGCTGACTGAAACTCAAAATTTTCTTGACTTCTTGCCCAATAAGAGTGAAAGCTCTTACGGGTGCAGAGCGCTTGATCTTATAATCCAACTGGACTTTGCTCATTTCTATACATAAATCAACAGGGGCATAGCTAGGTGGGGTTCTGGGGTGCCCATGACCACCTCGCCTTTGTGAGATAATTGTTTTATGTCCCTAGAATTCAGGTGGCAAATACATGCCAATCCAAAGTATTAACATGCAACAAATATTCTCCAGTGCTAAATTGTTACATTAAGTAAAACACGGCATGAATGTCGACATGCCAATCTGGTAAGTACCCTGGGTGTGACACAATGTGACCCCTTACCCTCCCCCCAACTTTGAAAATTGCGCACCCTGACCAACTTTTATGTTACACGTGCATATGAAAAAACCGGGAATGTTCACTCTATGAATTATCAATGGATTACAAAAACAATAAACTGTGGTATCTATGGGTTTAACGGCGTAATGAACCACATGGGATGTTGCGAGAACACAAGAAGAGCTTGTAAATCATGAGCTGCAGGCAAGTGACTTACAAGCCTTTTGCGAGTTCCCGCAACATTCAGTGTGGTTTATTATGCCTAACCCATAGAAACTGCAGTTTATTGCTTTTATAAACTAACTTACAATAAAAAACAGAAAATATTTCTCTTTTCTATGAGTTTATAATATCAAACTTAATTTATATAAGGTATTATAAGCTATAATACAAACCTAAAGCACTTGCTTATTGAACCATATACATTGTATAAATACATTTATTTCAAGTCCCCTGGGGGCTTTTCAGTGAAATATTTAGCAACACTAAGGCCTGTTTCAAACATTGAACTTTTCATGGGCTGAATGTAATACAAATGACCTAGAACAAAAGATTTTCTTAACTAGCATTAGATTCAGCACATGAAACGTTCAGCATTTGAAATGGGCCTAACTGTTTTGCTATGAATCCCAACTGGTCGAAGGTGGACCGGTTGGCTATCTACAAGTGTGGCAGAGGGATCTGAAACTTGGGATTACCATATTACATATCCTGGTAGTGGTCACAATTGGAATTGAACCGGGGACTGTGACCACAATGCAAGTCAAGAGCCTTAACCACTTGGGCACACTGCCTCCTTTAACCTTGCAGGCGCTATTGTTATTCAACTTGGAATGATTTCCGCACAGGTCCCTACATTCACCTGTCTGGAAATCATTCCTTCAACTTTGAAGTATGATAACAGACTCTGTGGAATATTTGCAAACATTTCACAACAGCTTCCATTACATGTGTGTTTCGATTTACATGCTTGCTACACGTATTTCATCCTCATTAGAAATTGAACCCAAGAGGCATAGAAAAACCCTAAACTACAGACAACATATTAATCACTTGACATAGAACCTCATGTACGGTGCATTGCACTTCTGATATAAACACACCTTTTTGCAAGATATTTTGATTTTGTTTACACTTCTGTAAACAACCAAAAAAGGCTTGGTAATTGTATTGAGTTGATGTATTATTTTGCAGTTTTGGGCTACCAAATAATTTTTTCCCAAATATCCTCTTTTTTCGATAGTCTTTTCATTCTCTCCTAGCTGAAGAGCACCTTGGTAACCCTCCCCATGGCCGAGCAAGAAAGCACAAACACGTCTCCAATTGGTATGAAACTGAGGTAGTAAACTGAATCTTCTACTGTGAAATGGATATTTAATGATATAAAATGATATATAATCTAGCTTTCCATACAAAGTCTGAAAATATTTCCTGTCTAAAATGCGTTGTTCAATTCATCAGATCTTCTCTAGACAGCTACACTGTTGCACAATTTCTTCTAAACTAGAATTCAGGTATCTACTGATCACAGGACTTAAGAGTCGCTTATAGTTTTTTAGAACTCTAGGAAATGCAACACGTATATAAGGATTATAAGGAGAACATTCAGTCCCTAGCTCAGCTTGTATCTGGTGTGACATGGCCAACTCCTTTGAATTTACATAGATCTATCTTCCTCACCTGCTCGAAGTTCCAATCCTTTCTAGAATTTAATTTCTCTGATTCCGTTTTCTTTCCAATATGGAATCAAAGTACGATAACAATTCAGGATCATAAACAACTTACCAATACTTCTGAGGTAGAACTCAACTGCTCAAGGTCCTTGAAATAGTCTATGCGTTGCTACTGTTTGTAGGACATCACATTCAGTAATTTCACGCTTGCGTCCGCGCGTTTCACTATGCAAATGAATGTAGGATCAGGTGATTATTTCAACCAATAGGAATCGAGGTTCTAGTCAAAGGAATGGAACTTGGCAGAATATGTAATGACATTAAATGATCATTGCAGTTATGTGCACAAATTAAAGCCTGAAAAATAACTCAGGCCTGAACGGGATTCGAACCCATTACATACATACATACATACATACTTTATTGGAACTCCCTTTAACAGGCTTTTCCTCTGCGATACCGGAGCAGTGCTCTACCAACTGAGCTATCAAGAATAGGTTGCCATGGGTTGAATAATTTTCCAAATTCGTGTCCATGGATACAACAAATTTTTTCGAAGTGTCGGCTGAAAGTCGAAATTTCCTTGGTTTCCCGCCGAAAAAGGGTGACAACTCTTACGGGTGCGGTGCGCTTGATCTTTTGATCCAGCTGGACTTTGTTCGTTTCTATACATAAATGAACAGTGCGAAACTAGGGGGGTCCTGGGGTGCCCGTCACCCCTCTCCCCTTTGCCTTTTGTGGGATAATTGTTTTATGTCCCCAGAATTACCAATCCAAAGAATCAACATGCAATAAATTTTTTCCCGCGCTGGACAGTTACATTCAGTAAAAAATAGCGTGGATGTCGACATGCCATCTGGTAAGTACCATGGGTGTGACCCCCTTACCGCCCCCCTCCACTTTGAGGTACTTCTGAGCTGAGGTGGAACTCAACTCAAAGTCCTTAGATAATGCACCTATCAATGTTAAGCCGGCGGGGGGGGGGGAGTCAGGGCATGGGCTGGGGATTTGATTGTCTTTGTTGGCCCTGGGGTAGGGCATTTGACTGACCTTGTTCTCCCGGGGAGGGAATATTTGAATCTTTCTTTGCCAGCCTTGGGATATTTGACAGCGATGTGCAGCCCGGGGTGAGGAAATTTGGTTGCATTTGACTGGAATGATTTGCCCGTGGGCAGGGAATTTGACGGCAAATTTTTCAAAAATGTCAAATCCCCACCCCATGCCCTGAAACCCTCCCTCTTCCTTCCCCCCCCCCCCCCCCCGCCGGCTTAACATTGATAGGTGCATAATCTATATACATAATATGCAGTAATTTCACGCTAGCGTCCGATTTTGTTCAATATGCAAATGAATGTTATTTCAACCAATAGGAATCGAGGTTAAAAGGAAAGGAATGGAACTTGGCAAAGCATGTTGCCATGGGTCGAATAATTTTCCAAATTCGTTTCCATGGATTCAACAGAATTTTTTGAAGTGCATGTTGGCTAAAACTAGAAGTTTCCTTGACTTCTCGCCCAATAAGAGTGAAAGCTCTTATAGTTGCACAGCGCGTGGTCTTTTGATCAAACTGGACTTTGCTCGTGTCTATACATAAATCAACAGGGGCATAGCTAGGTGGGTTCCTGGGGTGCCCGTGACCACCTCGCCTTTGTAAGATAATTGTTTTATGTCCCTAGTATTCAGGTGGCGAATACACGCCAATCCACAGTATTGACATGCAATAAATATTTTCCAGTGCTAGATTGTTACATTAAGTAAAACCAGAAGCCCGTGACCAGGAGCGTTCCTCTCCCATATTAGCTCTTTGCCCATACACAATAGTAGATGGTGCTATTTTTACTCGGGCTTGCTTACAAAGCAAAGCCCGAGTCTAAAAATGCTAGCGGTTTGGTCGCCAAATGGGGGGTCATGGTCCCAGGCGTTCCTCGTGGAGAGCGTGGAAACTAGGGATGACTAATCGTGCATGCGACATGCGACTATGCGACGTGTTTGGTCTTCGGGAGTCGAGTTTGGTATGCAATGCAGCGTTTTCTGAGGAAGATTTTCGAAAGAATCATGAATTTTACGCTCATATCTCATACAGATCCACACACCATTCGTGGTAGGCCCACACCAAAAGAAGTTGAGCGTTTTCGTGAAATACGGCTTTATTTACGATTTAAACAATTTTGTAACGCACAATTACTAATGATTCCATAACTTCTATTGAGTAAGATCATATTTTAGTAGTGACTATCAATTTGCTTGTATCGCAGCTTATAAACCAACAGATAAACAGCTTTGGGCTGCCTGTGGTGCCAACTTCGAGCATTCTGCGGCGTTTTGCGCGCGGCGTGGCGTTCCGTATCTTGAATAAGTACGTCGGTTCACTCCAATTTTGCACTTTCAAAAACCAAGTTTAGCAGTAAACTAAAAGCACAGAAGCTTCACAATACACGAACCAAGCAAGCCCGAGTTAACGCTACGTGGAGCGTCTAGTTAACTTCTATTTCGCGGCAAAGAATTAAAACACATGTATTATTACTAAGGCCAGTCAAATTGCGCTAGGTACATGTTAATTTCTGATGCGAATTTCTACTGTCACTATTATTCCTCGCGAAGCGAGGCCGAAGGCCGAGCGTAGCGAGGTTACTAATCGTGTCGGTTCCGGTCAGACCACGTGGCTCGCAAGCCCGAGTAAATCGAGCCGGGAGTTTTTATATATGTATATTTAGCAATTATTCCACGAAATCGAGTCGTATATGAGCTAATAGCCAACGAGGCGCGTAGCGCCGAGTTGGCTATAGCTCGTATACGACGAGATTGAGTGGAATAATTGTTTTATTATATCTCTAAACCCTCACTTATGAGACACTGGAATTAGTTTGTACGACAAGAATTGACTTTGTTATTGTTTTTGAACAGAACCATGTTGTTGCCGAGCCGACATAGTGTAGAGCCGATGTGTAAAAATGTTTCAAACACGAGTCCGGCTCGTTTTTAAACATCTCTTTAATGTACTTGTCAATTTTTTTTCGAGTTAGCAAATTAGTTTAAGAATTTTGAAGTGGAAAAAGTAGGCAGAAATAAAATAAAAACTCAGTTTACGGGCTTCACAGATCTTTCAAAATGGCGGCTGTTTGTAAGAGTTTCACTTTCGTTCGTAATAAACAATTTCGCAATATAATTTGCCCACTTACCGTCGAATAATTTCATCCCATACTTATTTGCTTCGGTAGTATTTCTTTGGTGTATGATTTTGAAGCTTGACTTGAATTTCTCCCAGTCTAATTCAAGAAATCATCCCTCCATGATGGCCGTTTTCCGTGCCAATGGTATATGAGCTGATATACCATGAGTAGGGAACCAATCAGAGCGCGCGTTTGCTCATATACAAGGGTTGCAGATATAATAAATATATATATATTTATATATATGTTTATATATATCTATATTTTAAAGGTGTCCGTTCGCAGGCCAGGTTACCTGGCAACATTACTCCATGTGAAATTCCGACATTACGAATTCCTTGAATGATGTTTTGAAAATAATGCGAATTTTGTGGAAACCGATTTCACTCGTCTTGGAAGTACATCCCAGCAAGAAGATCTCCGACATATACAAGAAAGAATGGTGAGAGATCGTCGTCGAGTAAGTTTGAATGCCGCAAAAAATGCACACGGGAAGCGGCGACTCAAAGCAGAGATTGAGAAACGACGGTAGGGACGATAACAAGAGACATCGCAGCTAAGACAAGAACTGCTTGCTCAAAAAAAACAAAGGGATCAGCAAGGAAAAGGACCAGGAATACCATCAAGTTACCATCAAGTTAGATTGGATATTGAATTTGTTATGGATAGAAACAAAGACTCGTTTTAGGTATACAGGACATGAGCAAGCGATTACATAACGAAATTGGCGAACAAAATTTAGCAAAATGACTTAGAACGGAAACCGAGTAGGAACGACTTCCAGCATGCAGACAGAATCAGGGCTCCTACTCCGTGTACCGGCACAGATGACGTAGCGCATTGTTTCATCATTGTGTGTAAAATTATTCAGTAACATGTTTGTTATTGTCTGGCTTTGTTTTACGTCATCTGTGCCGGTACACGGAGTAGGAGCCAGAATCAGAAGACGAACGACAAAACAGATTACCATATCGTCGTGAAAAAAGTGCCAGGAAAGGGGAAACAGAAACCAACCGCAAAGAAATGAAAGATGACAGTCACGTAGTATTAATACTGCAATGAGAATGCAAGTAGGTATTTTTCGTAGTGAAACGTTTGCCTTCCATTTGAAAGAAATTCCCAATACAGAGATTGCAGTTGTGATAGCAATTATTTATAATTATGTGATCTGATATCATTGCAACAGTGAAAATATATTGTAGATTTGTTTGATGTAGCAGTTATGTTCAGCATTTTCAACAGAATAGATACCAAACAATAAGTTACCGGTTCTGCAATATTATCACTGTTCAATGCAATTATTTGTAAATAAAGCAGATGTCGTTACGGACTTCTGAGTAGTATTTCTCTTTGCTCTATTTCTTTGCTACATATATGTATTACGTAATTAAAAAGTTTCGTTGGGACAGACAAGTTCCATAGCCATTTCAAAATGGGTTTTTACCTTTGAGTTCCATGCATTCCTGGGAATTACTCTCTTAGCACCCACCCTTTTCCCACAAATGAAAAGTTAATTTAAGCCCTAATTTGCAAAATTAGACAACATCTTAACCTTTTTCCTTAATGCTGTTTAATTCATTTTAATGATGTCAAATACAAATATTTAATAACAACCACAATATGCAGTTGACCTTTTACATTGGAAAAACTCTACAAGGGAGAAACTAAAGTTTGAAATGCTAAAAGTTTTAGCTGTTTTTCTGTTTGCTGTTTTATGTATTCATTGCAAGGGTGCTGTATGTAATAACAAGTCTTTGAAGTTTCCTAAATGCCCTATGCTTTCAATCATGATTTTCCACACTAACTGTATGGACAAATGACTGCACTGGCATGATTGCCACAGGTCAGAAAATGGTAAGGGAAAAAATTCTTCAAGGTCAGTGAAAAGTAAGGGAATTTCAAATCAAGTCAGGGAAAAGTGAAATTTAATACTACTAATTTATTTCTTGCCAATTCAGCTTTGGTTTGGTGTGGTCAAGAATGTGACATGAAATGTGTTGGATTGGTAGAATTAAATGACAAGCTGATTTTGGGTTTCCAAGAAAATCAATCCTTTTTCCATGAATTGGTTATCGTAAGAAACTATCAATCCACGTACACTGTATGTGACTTTCTGAAAGCATATTAAATAAATGGGTGGAGAGGTTGGTTGTGAGAGGAGGTTGGAGGTCACTACCAGGACTAATTTGTGACTTTTCTAATTTAGTTGGTAAGGGAAATTTTACATTTGTCAGGGAAAAGTCAGGAAATTTAAAGATCTTATGGCTGTGGCAACCATGACTAGATTCTAAGCTTAAAAGAAGAAATGGTATTGTTCAGAGTTGAGTAATTTTTACTTCCTATGATACAAACCCTATTCACAAGAAAAACAGAATTGCATCTAGTTGTAGAGGAACAATACCTTTTCCCAGATTAGGACATACACCCCAACCCAATAACAGTATATTATGTTAAACATAAAAAATAACAATACTATTAATAATATCAATACCAGTAATAATATTAAAAATGATAATGATAATAATATGATAATAATAATCATGATAATTGCAAAAAATGAGAAAGTACAAAAAGTAAAAATAATATAATAATAAGTAAATACGTAAATTGGGGTTTTATACCTCATAGGAAAAACCATTAGGAGTCCTTTACAAACTAGCTTCGCGAGGTTTTGCGGGAGTCGTATTTCTAGTCTTTAAAAAGTTACTCTTCCATTCTTTCTTTCATTTTCTCTTCGAAAAAAGAGCGAACATTCCGGGTTTGTTGACGTGCGCATGTTGCTAGCCTACGTGTAGCTGCACCCTCCTCTCGTTTTTTCCTTCGGGGGGAGGGTGCGGATACACGTAGGCTAGCATGTAGCGTAACCACAGTTGGCCAGGGTCAGGACGAGACATTTTCAAAGCTGGGGTGGGGGTAAGGGGTCACATTGTGTCACATCCAGGGTACTTACCAGATCGGCATGTCGACATCCATGCCGTGTTTTACCAGGAGCCACTCATGTTTATACACATGTTCCTAGAGAAATAAAATGACGACACCCTTCCGAAAATTAACAGTGTATTCTCGTTGAGTATAATGGCTCTCAATATAAAAAATGTGAACAAAAACCTAGGGCCGGGAGGCTAATTGAGAAAAATCTGTTGTACACGTAAGATGAATTTCGGAATTCAAATCCATATAATGAATGAAACATTCGTGCACCTCAGCTCAAAAATTCTGCTCTTGTCGATGACTGGTCAAATGCTTTGCGAACGCTTGCCGCACAGGATACAACTTGATTCTCTCAATTTACGTTAGATTTTCACGAACTTTCTGTTCCACTTTTCCTGCCTCCCCATCAGCCATCTGCCTCCTCCATCGCTACCTAATCCATTTCTTTTTCATTCAGCGAGGTGGCTGTTTTATTTCTTCCCGCGAATCTTTTACTCTTACCACTGGTGGCTTTCGGAGGTTTAGCTGAAGACTTCGTCGCTTTGATCTGTCGATTCGCTTTTGGGCTTTCGTCGCTATCCTCGGAACTTTCTTTCAGACAGTAAGACATAGAATCCTCAGAGGAAACTCCAAAACTAACGTTAGAACTATCCGAAAAATCTTCGCACGTCACGTCGCCATCATCCGCCATTACTAGAAATACGACTCCCGCAAAACCTCGCGAAGCTAGTTTGTAAAGGACTCCTAATGGTTTTTCCTATGAGGTATAAAACCCCAATTTACGTATTTACTTATTATTATATTATTTTTACTTTTTGTACTTTCTCATTTTTTGCAATTATCATGATTATTATTATCATATTATTATCATTATCATTTTTAATATTATTACTGGTATTGATATTATTAATAGTATTGTTATTTTTTATGTTTAACATAATATACTGTTATTGGGTTGGGGTGTATGTCCTAATCTGGGAAAAGGTATTGTTCCTCTACAACTACATGCAATTCTGTTTTTCTTGTGAATAGGGTTTGTATCATAGGAAGTAAAAATTACTCAACTCTGAACAATACCATTTCTTCTTTTAAGCTTAGAATCTAGTCATGGTTGCCACAGCCATAAGATCTTTAAATTTCCTGACTTTTCCCTGACAAATGTAAAATTTCCCTTACCAACTAAATTAGAAAAGTCACAAATTAGTCCTGGTAGTGACCTCCAACCTCCTCTCACAACCAACCTCTCCACCCATTTATTTAATATGCTTTCAGAAAGTCACATACAGTGTACGTGGATTGATAGTTTCTTACGATAACCAATTCATGGAAAAAGGATTGATTTTCTTGGAAACCCAAAATCAGCTTGTCATTTAATTCTACCAATCCAACACATTTCATGTCACATTCTTGACCACACCAAACCAAAGCTGAATTGGCAAGAAATAAATTAGTAGTATTAAATTTCACTTTTCCCTGACTTGATTTGAAATTCCCTTACTTTTCACTGACCTTGAAGAATTTTTTCCCTTACCATTTTCTGACCTGTGGCAATCATGCCAGTGCAGTCATTTGTCCATACAGTTAGTGTGGAAAATCATGATTGAAAGCATAGGGCATTTAGGAAACTTCAAAGACTTGAGTAGTATGTAAGCGTGTTTATACACACGTTTTCAGGTTATTTTCATTTTTTGACTGAAAAGTCTAGGTTATAAGGAGGGGTAAATAAAAGTATCAGTAAGTTTTTGATGATCACGTTTTAGGTTCTAGGGGGTAGCCATCAGTAAGTTTTTTGATGATCACGTTTTAGGTTCTAGGGGGTAAATTGATAAGTTTTACAGATTACTTCGCAAAACGTGGTTATCAAAAAACGGAGAAAAAATTGAAAAATATGGTTTAAAAGAGAGAATAGAGAAATACAGTATGAACATGGAACAATTAAAAGACGTTGAATTATACGAAATTTTGCGGGAATTTCAAATAATGGGGAGAAGTAGAATGCGAAAAGCGGCGAAAATAATGGCATTACGTGAAATGGGTATAAACACACAAGAGGATTTGGAAAATTACAGGAGGAGACTTAATGAAGTTCCGCCAATAATGGCGGGAACACCACCCGGCTCTCCTCCGCCAAGAACTCCACCTGTTACACCACCCGGCTCTCCCCCGCCAAGAACTCCACCTGTTACACCTCCCGGATCACCTCCGCCAAGAACTCCACCTGTTGCGCCACCGCCGCCAAGAAAAAGGAAACTAGCACCAACTTTTATAAAACCACAAAAACCAATTCTTGATGAGCCGGTACCTAAAATTAATGTTCCAATTCTCAAACCAAAGAAAATTTTTAATTGGGGGAATTATTCATTTAGGGTAATGGATAAAGACAAGTTTTCCAAAAGGCTTGAAGAATTGGCAAATGAAAACATCATAAAAATTAATAATAGTAATACTAAAAATACAACAAAAAGAAAGGTAACCATATCTGATAGTGTGAGAGATGAATTGAAGGAAAAAACTAAAAAGAGAAGAACAATAGTTCTTAAAATAAATCCACATGAAGATGTTCCGCCAATTCGAAATTACGAAGGAAGAAGAAATGGAAGAATTATTCGGATTAGGAGGAATCTAAGTAATGATTTAACAGAAACAATTTATAATGAGTTGGAACCTCAAATAGAAATGGGGGCAAGAATTGTTTTCAGTTTTACCGCGCTGATTCAAAGAGGAAATGGAGAAATAGCTTATCACGCGCACACATTTAGAAGCGGAGGAACTTTTACTTCCCTTCCAGAAATAAAAGATTATATAGAAAGGTGTGAGGGGGAGAGATTGAGTTTAGAAGGATCTGCTTGGAGTAGGGCATATTTACCTCCAGAAAAGAAAATTAATAAACCAGGTGTTAATGAGGGCGGAGTTGAGTTTAGAGAAGTTCAAATAAAAGTTATTAATACCAGACAACCTTTAGTTGGGTGTGGAAGATTACCCGATGAATTACGAAAGAAAAGATGTATTTATTCGGTGGATGATAAAGATGATAATCTCTGTGTCTGGAGATGCTTGGCTATTCTTATGAATATTCTTTCTGGTAAAAACAGACCTGAAGAACGCATAGAGAAACAAGCCCTAAATTTAGCTAGAGCTTTTTATGGTATCAAAAAATTAAAAGGTGAAGAAGTTAGATCGACAAAATTGGTTGATTTTGAGAAAATTTCAAAGGTTTTCTCCATAAATATCCGGGTTTATGAGCAGAAAGATATTTCAAATTTTTCAGTTTGGAAACTGGTGTTTGGGAAAAATAATTTCAAAGATAATTTACCAACCCTAAATTTAGGTCTTTATAATAATCATGGTTTTTTCATTAAAAATCTAGACCTTCTCGCGCAAAACTGGGTATGTCAAGGATGTAATCAAAAATTTACCAGGCACGAAGATTTAAAAAGACATTTTACCAATGAAACATGTACAGGAGGAAAGACAAAAATATTATGCACAGGAGAAAAAATAAAACACATCATAAATGAATCTGACAAAGTTTTTTACGGGGGTAAAATAAATTTTAGTTACAAAGCGTGTAGGTGGATAGAACACCAATCGAAAATTATAGGTAAACATATTCATCATGGGCTTTGTGGTCATGGTGGTGAAAGGTGTTATCGGGATGAAAACGGGAAAGAGATTTTGTTTGATGGATATGAACCCGAGACAAAAACTGTTTTTGAGTTTTATGGTTGCAAATGGCATGGGTGTCCGTGTTCAACAACCGACAAAATTAAATATAATGAAACTATTGAAAGAGAGAATATGATAAAAAACCTAGGATATAATGTAGTATCGGTTTGGGAGTGTGAAAATCCTGAATTACCCAATATCTGGTTCAAAAAGAAATTTAACCCATATCCCTATTTTATTGATTATGATTTTGAGGGGTTATTACAAAAAGAAGATAAACAGATTACCGATGATTTAATTTTCACCCATACTCACATTCCAGTTAGTGTTGCACTAATCGATAATTTAACAAAAGAACCCGTTTTTCTTTACAACCAAAATCCTGATCTCCTTATAAAAGAATTCGTTGAAAAATTGGAGGAAATAAGAAAAACCATTGTCGAAAAGGTTAAAGAAGAATACCCGCTTCCTGATCAAGATTCCTTGCAAAAAAATGTCTTACAAAAATATGAAGAATGGTGTAATCAAGTACCTGTTTTGGGATTTAATAGCGGAAAATATGATATTAATCTGATTAAAAGGCATTTTGTAAAACACATGACCGATAGAACAAAGGATATTTTTATTGCAAAGAAACAGAATAGGTATATGTTTTTATCAACACCGGATTTTAAATTCTTGGATATAATGTCCTACCTTGCGCCTGGGGTTTCTTTTGATAAGTGGTGCAAAGCAAACAACTGTGAAGCCCAAAAACTTGTTCTACCTTATGAAAAATTGGATGGTTATGATAAGCTTTCCTTAGTTGGACCCGTGAAACACGAAGATTTTTACTCTTCCTTGAAAAAGAAAAATATTTCAAAAGAAGAATATGAAGAATATTTACTCGAATTCGAAAAGAGGGGTTGTGTTACAATGTTAGACTGGCTGAAAGAGTATAATTTGAATGATGTTATTCCCTTTCTGGAAGCCCTCGAAAAAACAAGGCGTTTATATTATCCAGACGAAATTGATATATTAAAAGATGCAGTTTCCATCCCGGGTGTATCAATGAGGGCTGTTCTAAATAAATATCAAAAAATGAAGAAGAAAGGTGATCCTGAATTGTACGCCCCTGGAAAATACTGTATTCATAGTTGTGGTAAATCTTGTAAAGATAAGTTTTGCAAAAAATGCTACAAAATAAAGAAGGATTGTAAAATATGCGACAAAAATAAGATTTATAAATTATTGAAAACGGGTATGGTTGGAGGCCCTAGTATTGTATTTACGAGATATGCGGAGAAAGAAAAAACAATGATTCGCTCCCATAAATATAAAAATCCGAAAAAATGCGTGCGAATTGTTGGCAATGATGCAAACGGGTTATATCTATACTGTTCGGGGCAAGAAATGCCATGCGGAAAAGAACAATGCATTGAGGTTGAAAATCCATCAGATCCTAATTTCATTAAGAAGATTTGCAAAGATATCCTTGATGGTAATCTTTTCGGATTTTGCCAGGTTGATATCCATGTCCCTGATCATCTAAAAGAAAAGTTTGAAGAGTTCTCCCCTTTATTCATTGTAGATGAAGTTCCTGAATATTTAGTACCAGACCACATGAAAGAATATCAAAGAGTCACAGGAAGAAAACATCTCAAAGATAATAAAAAATTACTTGGTGTTACCAAGGCAAAAAAGATATTTTTATATACTCCCATGATAAAATGGTATCTTAATCATGGTTTGGAGATTACCGGCATACATAATATTTTAAAGTATGAATCGGGAAACCCCTTTGGATTTTTCCCAAAAGAGGTGGCAGATGCAAGAAGAGATGGAGATATTGAAGTTTTATTGGAACAACTAAGTAAGGCTTTTGAAGGAAACAAAATTGATGAAGTAGTGAAAATTACCAATGAATTAAATCAATTCCCCGATATATTTAAAGTTATTGAGGAAAATAAAGATATCAAAGTATTGATTGAAAAACTAAAACCAAAGTACAAAGGTTGCAAAGAATTAGCCGACACGAATAAACTTAGGGGGAATTCTTTTTATGGTAAAATGATAGAAGATAAAGAAAAACATAATATTACAAGGTATACTCAGGATGAGGAAGAGGTTGAAAAGGCCTTAAGATCTGCGTTCTTTGAAGATCTTAATGAAATAAATGATGACACATATGAAATAGTAAAACGAAAAAGATTAATAAAAATAGACAGACCCTATCAATGCGGAATAGCGGTTTATCAGCTAGCAAAAAAACGAATGCTGGAATTCTATTACGATTTTCTAGATAAATATGTAGATAGAAAGGATTTTGAGTTGATACAAATGGATACTGATTCTATGTACATGGCAATCTCATCTGAAAATTTGGATGATATTATAAAACCCGAAATGAGAAAAGAATATTTTTCCGGAGGAAAAGAAAAATTCCTTTCAACTTCTAAATATCATGACAAGACTCCGGGGCTGTTCAAAAAAGAGTTTGAAGGTATTAGAATGATTGCACTTTCATCAAAATGTTATTATACAGATGATGGGAAAGGAAAAGTAAAGTATAGCACTAAAGGAGAAAAGCATGGACAAAATGAAGTAAACTGGGGTAGATACATGGCAGCTTTGAATGGTTCAATTGATATGGCACAAAATACAGGATTTAGGGTCAATGATCATCAAATTGTGACATATACGCAAAATAAAAAGGGATTGAATGCATATTATGATAAAAGACGAGTTTATGAGGATGGAATTCACACAAAACCATTGTATTAGATTATTTCAAAACAGAATTAGGGGGTAACTCTGTATCATCCGGAATAACCTGTAATTCTTCACGTACAAATCCTCTTCTTGGCCCGTCTTCCAAAAAATACAAAACCGGTTGATTAGGAGAAATTCTACTTCCAGAAATATAATAAACTTTTATGCTCCAAATGGGATCTGTGGCTCTTCTTTTTTCTCCGCCTTCAAGTTCACCCGGAGATAATAAATATCTAACCCTAACTTCAGTTGGTAGTCTAACCTCATCAAGCCCAACAACCCGCTGATAATTTTTGGTTTCAATATTCACCTCTTTCATTTTTATAGCCTCATCGGGCTCTTTACCGGTTATTCTCTTTTTCGTATTATTCAAAGTTTTTAGAATAGCCGGTAATCTTTTCACCCATACCCTTGATCGATCATTACTGATCATTTCTTGCGCATATTGATGACTAAATAATCTTTCTCCCAATGTTCTATTTGCGTTTTCCACAAATGCTTGAGCTCTATGATTACCAGCTTCACTTCTTTGCATCCTCACATTATGGTAATTCATGAGTTTACTAACTTCTCCCATAAATTCTTTCCCAGGATCAACCACTAATGTTTTTGGGTATTTTAATCTTCTAGAATATATTTTTGTAAAAGCTTCTGATATCTCTCGACTTTCTTTTGAGGTTAATGGCTCCGCATCTTTGTATCTCGAGGCGATATCAACCACGACTAACGCATATTTATATGTTTTTCTTCCGACTCTATCGTGCGGTAAAAATAATAAATCCGCTTGGTGAATCTGATTGGGCCTATCCTCAGTCCAGTGCGGTCTAGGTATATACTTTGGGGCAGGAAGATAGATTTGCCATATTGCCTGTTTCTGTAACCATTGTTTTGACTCATTTTCACTTACTCTAGCCTTCTCAGCCAATTTAGGAATCGCGGCATATCCTTTCCAATACCCTTCAGCTGAATAATATATTTTTGACATCATTTAAAAATAAACAATTATCTTATAAATTAAAATGGTGGCTGAGGAAGAAAAAATAAAATTTAGCGAAAACCAAATTAATCTCATGAAAAAAATTATCAGAAAAAAAATTCTATATATGGAAGATGGCGATCAAATTTTTAATATTATGATTTTAATCCCCGACGCAAGAGAGGGTTTATTAAAACATATTAGTAAGTTAGAAAAGGTTTAAAGATTAACCAAAGTATCTTATAAATTTACAATGACGTCTGAAAAAATTAATCCAAACAGAATTCCAAAAGAACCCTTTGGTTTGAAAGCAGAATCAACCCTGAATAGAATTACTCTAAATCCATCCTCAGCCAGCCCCGGAGAAACGTTATACATTAATATTCCAAAACTCGCCGAGAATTTGGTGATCGTGCCCGGAAGTGTATCTCTTCTATTTGACTTAGATGTTGAGGGTCATGCTAATAATACGGTCGTTAATAATTTGGGTCGTAATCTTGTAACCAGACTGAAAGTTCTTTTTGGAGGAGAAACATTGCAAGATACACAAAGATATGATTTATTTCAAACATATCATGATTTATTTTTAACAGAAGAAGAGCGAGAAGATAGATTAAAACAGGGTATTTCTTCTATTGATATAAGAAGACATAGAACAAAATCCGGAGATGCAAAAACTGGAATAGATGTAAAAGAAATTGCCTTAGCTAAAGTTCACGGCTCAAAGTATAGAATACCAATAAATCACCCTATTTTAAACGATCACGGGGTTTTTTATCCGAAAGCATTGGAAAATCATCTAATATTTGAGATTACACTTGCCCCAATTAGTAATATTCTTATTTATTCTGATACCACTAAAGCACCATCATATTCAATCAAAAACTTAGAGTTAGAATATTCTTCAATTTCAAGCGAATACTTAGCCCGTGAGGCCCAAGCAACATACCAAGTTGGTAAAGGATTCTTTTATGAAAATATTACCTTGCACAAAACTTTTACTTTTTCCATTGGCGGAGACGGAGTTATTAATCAACATATTAATTTACCGAGAAGATCAATGACGGGAATATTGTTTTTGTTTTTAACACCGCAAGCTGCAGGAGCAAGAGATTCAGAAAATTTTTATAATCCTGGTATATCTTCCGTCGAAATTGATGTCGATGGTGTTCCAAATAGAATATACTCTAGAGGAATGATTCCGTCTGATCTTTGGGAATCCGTGAAGAAAAGATTCCGACCAACGGGAGGACAATTTTCATTGAAAGAAAAAGAATTTTACGCGGATAAGTTTGCTCTTTGGGTTGATACTAGAACTCATCCAGATAATGGTATTCATGGCGGCGGACTTGCTCTAAATAATACACATGATGGCGTAAAAATAGAAATTAAAAGGAAACAAAGCGGATCCGGAACAATAACTTGTCATATGTTTGTCGTAGCTGACGCAATGCTGGAGATTATGAATTCAAGTTTGAGATCAATTAAGTACTGACCAAAGGGAAGAATCTAAAAACATAATGTTATGATACAAAAAATCATGGAAGATTTACGAGATAAAATCCCATTCCATTGTATTATAACAGGACCCACAAATTGTGGAAAAACAAAGTACTTAATTGAACAGCTCCGAGGACCATTCCGGAAAGTTTTTGAATATATTGTGTTAATTTGTCCGACCTATTCTAAAAATAAAACTTATCATAATTTTGCCCTAGGGGATAAACATTTCTATAAATTATCACCAGATGCAAGTAACGTTGAGGAGATTAATGAATTACTAACTGATTGCCAAACTTTATTCTCCGGAACCAATACGCTAATAATTCTAGATGATTGCGCAGTATCCACTGATCTGAAGAAAAGATCAAATAAGTTCATAGATTTGGCTTTCTCCGGAAGGCATCATGGATTATCGGTTTGGGTTCTTACTCAGCAATTAACTTCAATAGCAAAACCATTCCGTGAAAATGTAGCCTGCGTAGTTACTTTCCATAATCCATCTCAGAAAGGTATGAAAATGTTTTTCGAAGATTACGGAGGTGATTTGGATTATGAATTGGGGAAAAAGTTTGTACAACTCTTGAAAACTGAAAAATATTCTAGGTTGTGTTTGAGTTTGCGATATCCATTTAATTGCTATTTAGAGATTCCCGAGGTGGTTTAACAAAAGATGTCTAATATTGAAGATTACATTGAAGAAAAAACTGACCGACCGGAGGGAGGATCTGGAAAATATAATGAGGATATTGAAGTTAAACAAGAATCTCTTGCGATTCTCGCTGCTCTTGGAACCACAAAGGAATATTTAGGGGTTGATATGAGTCTGGGTGATGTAAAAAAATTATCGGAAAAAGATGTAGAAAAATATTTTAATCGTTACCAAGCAGTAATGGGCAAAAAAATTAATGGAGGATTAGTAGATTCATCCCTTCAATTAGTTTCCAAACTTATTTCTTATTTAGTTCCGGTTGATGATATAGAATCTCTTTGCAATGATCTGAAAAATGACGATTTGGTTAATCGCGAACTATCAAACATTGTGGGTCTCTTAGCATTGAAAGCAGGAAGGCTGGCCGCACTTGCTAGCGGAATATTCCAGGTTGCTAAACACATAAAATTCAACAAAAATCAACAATTTCTAAGAGAAGAACCAGTTAATGTTACCACAACTGATAAGGAAACTAAGCAATCTACTGAAGGTGTTGATACAGTATATTAAACAGATCTAAAAACTTATTTTTAGCATCTAAATAACAATGTCAGAAGAAGTAGAAGAAAGAACAGGAGGTGTAGAACAAATTACTGCAGATCCCAAACTCGAAAATAAAGATACTAAAAAGAGGGAGAAAGATCCCAAAAAGGTTGCGGCTGGGAAGAAATTAGCGGAATATAATAAAAAGGCAAAAGAAGCATTAGCCAGGGAGATGAAACGTGAAGAGGAAGATGATCCAGTCCCAGCGGGCCGCAAAGCGAAATCATGGCTACCAGAGTTATCTTTTACTACTGTTTTATCCGTTATTGGATTGGGGTTTACAGCATTTGATCTTTTCATGAGATATAAGGAAAAAGCTAGGGTTGAATATTCCAATAGGATAGCAGATTTATCCCAAGTTCCGCAATTACCACAACCAAAAAAGATACCATTTTCTGTAGCCCCAAAATCTTTAGGAATGGAATAATCTCAAAAGTCATTTAAAAGTTTCTCAATGATACAGTAAAAATTATGTCATCTGAAAACAAACTTGTGAAAACTGTAACTGATTCAGCGGTACTTATCGGATTGGGGGCTGGAGTTGGCTATGTAGCTAAAAAGATGATGAAAGAATCATTTTTGAGCGATCCATCCTCGAGTATTACGAATTATGCAAAGTGGGTAGCTGTATTATCCGGAAGCATGTATCTTAAAACATATTTAGAGGATCAAAAGATTTTACCAAAATAATCAAACATGGCATTAGCATCGATAGGAATGATGATTGGTGGGGCTATATTGAATGCAACGGCATTTACTGGAGGAAATGTTCTTGCAAAATATTTAATGGGAAATAACACCGATACAGAAAGAATAAGACACGACAAAGCAATGGAAAAATATCAAAGAGATTACGAAGAATATCAGGAAAAAAGACTAAAAAGGATTGATTGGAAAATGAAGAAAAAAGATGAAAAATTCCAAGCATCAAAAAATATTTCGGCTACAAATCAGGCTTTTGAATTGTACGCTCAAATGAATGAACCAAAATTCTCTGATTATTACAAACCAAGCGATGATCAAAAGACCGGAGAAATGGTATACGTGGGAGCTGGGATGATGGGTTTGGGGTATGCGGTCAGTAAAATATTATAAATTATTATATAACTTGTAATACATCATTCAAAATAAGTTATATAACATAAATGATTTATTTTTTAATAAATTTAGAAGCCACTTTTTTTGTCATTTCTTCGTCACTAATTCTATTATCATTTTCTATTCCATATTTTTCAGTTACTTTTGCTCTTATTTCTCTTTTATATTCTTCAAAGTCTCTACCTGAATCAAGTTCTCTTTTCATTTCACTTAATACATTACAAGCATCTTGAGGGCGCATATTTATTCCAAATTTTTTAGCGTATTTTACTAAATCCATATTACTAATTGTATTAGTATGATATTTTTGTCCTTCTTTACTCATTTTATATTTTTCTTTTATATTTTTTCTTTTTAAATATCAATTTTGATTTTATTTCCGACTCTAGGCAATCTAAAGATTTATTACTGATGGGTTTGGGGTATGCGGCAAGTAAATTATTATGTTGTTATGTAACCAATAATTGGGTTATATAACATAAGTTGACCACCAGATTAAAACCCCATGGGGGGAGGAAGGGTAATTTCATCATCAGAATCATCTTCATATTTTTCCATTTCTTCAGCCGCAGATTTACTATCTGAAATAGTTAGACATCTAGGTTTAGTTAATCTTTTCATTTCTCTGTTTGGTTCTATAACTGCTTCATAAAGTTTTACTTGAAGTGCAATACAATGCCCAATAAATATTGATTCGATTTTTACTGCGCCTTCTTCAACTCTACAGCCTTTATTTAATAATTTTAATGGATCAATTAACTTATCATTTTTCGCATTATAAAACTTAGTTAGAATTTGGTCTTGTCTTTTATCCCAAATTAATTTTGCATACAAGGTGGGGCCTCTATCTGGAACTCTAGCCGCTGAAGATTTTTCCAACTTCCAATACAGAGGATTTAAACCTCCTTTTTGTTTTTCAAGCTCATTTCTTTCCAACTCAAACTTACCAATTTTGTGTTTATTAATAAGCAAATGATCAATGCAATTGTCGACAATTTCATTGAATAAATCAATCCATTTTTCTTCTTCTGGAGTTGGGCTGCTTCCGCTCCATAAACATAATGGAAACACATATCCTGTAATTGCGCCTGTTTCTTGACTTGTATTTGTAGAAACACCAAAAGAATATAAATTTCCGGTTTTAATTACAAGTTCTCCTTCTGTTCCATCATCATTTTTTGTAAAGATTTTAATTCTTTTGAATTCAACCTTTGGTTTGCTTCCTGGAATTTGTCCAATAATTGGTTTGGAAAAGATCATGCTTACTTTAGGAATATAACTATTAACATCTATTAGTTGTGTGGTTTCGTTCATCATTTTATATTTTTCTTTTATATTTTTTCTTTTTAAATCATTTTTTACTTCGGCTCTAAGGGGTCTAAAGATTTCATACTGATGAGTAAAAAATCATGGCAGAAGGAGGAGAAGAATTACCCCTAGACGAATTAAATAAATCAAAAGACGAAGATAAAAATAACGAATTATCCTGGGATGATTACCAATTTCCTTTACCAAAAACCGATCCCTTTGGGGTGGGGAAAGAAGATAACCCTAATAATTTTGATGAAACGGATTTACTACTTGGTAGAAAACCATCAGAAACGCCTGTTCGAATAACATCTACTAGTTCTTTTAAAAACCCCAATTTTGTGGATGATACACAATTAACAAGTGGGGAAATAGCTATGCGCCTTATGGAAAGGGAAAAAGATAAAGAAGCTTGGGGAGAAATTTTAAGAAAATTTCCAGATGCTAAACCTAATTTTGATTTCCAATATAATGAGTGGGGTAAAATCACAGTCTCAATCACCCGAACCAATCCTGATAAAGTTGTATGGCATAATTTATTCGATAAAAATGGCGATATTAATAAAAAACTCCCTGCCACCATATTGAATGCTCTGGGTAAAAGGGCAGGAGAAGTTGTGCAAACAGGTGATAATCTTTTGTCTCAATTGAACGAGAAAAATGAAGAACTTAGGGATTTGCGTAATGCATTGTCTGGTTTAAGACCAGTAGTGGAAACAAGTCAAATTGAAATAGCTCGATATGCTTCAATTGAAAAAGATTTGAGGAGTATTATCGAACGACAACAAACCGAAATGGCTGAAAAAGATAGTTTTTTAGAAGAGGCAGTTAGACAGAAGATTGATGCAAGACAATATGCAGAAACTTTACTTAATGATTTGAAAGAAATCAAAACCGAGAATAAAAAGGGAAAGAAAGATTTGGCTAGCTTGAAAAATATTGAACAAAGTAGAGATAGGTTGGCCAAAAGGGTTGAAACTTACGACGAACTAGCAAGAAAGCAGTTAATATTAAACGAAAATGAAATGGAAGATATCGGGAGAAGAAACGAAGAAATACTAAAAAATATGACATTAAGAGATCGATTAAAGTATATTTTCAAAAAGTATGGATTTACGGTTTTTGCTGTTCTAAGTTCGGTAGGTGCAATCATTGGAGTTATAGTTTCTAATCTTTCAAGGGGTTTATCTGCTTTGGGTAAAGGAGTTGGAAAGGGATTAAAAACTTTAGGCAAAAAATTAGGTGAAATATTACCCGGGATGGTTGGCGCAATAGTTAGCTTTCTTTTCAAAACAGTGGGTGAAGTTATTGGATTTTTAGGAAAGAATGCTTGGCTTTTGATAATGGCTGTGGTTCTATATTTTGTGGAAAGTATAAAAAAGAAGAGGAAGTAACAAATTTAAAGATATCATTTCGTACAGTAAAATACAATATGGGAGAATACAATGGAATTTATCCTCAATTACCCAATAATAATTTCCAAACACAAAGCGGAGATGGCGCAATTAATTTCAGACTGCAAAAATCGAGCGAGGTATTGCAAAATCTCGAGAAGGAAATTAAACATTACGAAGAAGTGAGGAAAAAATATAATAGGGCGAGAGGAATATGTACAAAAATTAGTGTTTCTGGTGGATTTATTTCAGTTATTCTATCGGCAAGCGGATTAGGAACTTCTCTCACGGGTTTTGGTGCTATTATTGGTGTTCCTTTGGGGGTGGTTGGCGGGGTTTTTGGCGGATTGTCGATTGGATTTGGGGTTGCCTCTAAAAGTCTTTCTGGTAAAGTTAGTAAACACGAACAAACCGTTGCAATTGCAAAATCAAAATTAAACACCATAAGCGATTTGGTTTCAAAAGCTTTGAAAGATAATGCCATATCCGATCAAGAATTTACCATAATTTTGGGGGAGTTGGAAAAGTTTCAAAAACTGAAACAGGAGGTTCGACAAAAATTCAGAAAAGATGCGGAAAAAAACTTGGACATGAGTGTGATAAGGAGGGGAGTTCGCGAAGAACTATTAAAAGAACTTACCGGAGGGAAAGGACATTAAAACTAGTATATGAGAGAACAGAAGTTGGCTGTAATTGTTTTGCGGGTATTAATTGATTTTACATCTTATTCTTAATCTAAAGATCAAGCAAATTGGAAAACAAAGAATAAGATGTTATTGGGCGATTTCAAAAACAGATATCCAAATGCTAACTTGGGTAAATTTACATTTGTGAATGACCCATTTGGCGGATATATTAAATGGAAAGTTAATGGGACAACAATTATGTCCGATGATGATCCTTCTGGGGAAACTTGGACTGCAAATCTCTCTAATAATTTGAAAACATTATTATGGGAAGATTTGGGGTTAGAAAATAAAGTTAAGATAAGTTCATTTCCAAAAAGTTTAACATTTACAAGCAAAACATATCCAATACCCGGAGTTAGATTCGATGAATTTGCTACTGATGCAACAAAAATGTTAATACTTTTAGATATATATGTTTCAGAAAAAGATCATTTCACCGCATCAATGAAAAATGTTTTTAAAAATCAAACTGTGGAGCTCACTAGCGGAAAAGAAGCCAGATCTTGGTTGAGTAAACCAAATATTAATCACTGGCCGCAGCAATTAAACATGGCGGTTTGGTGCGCCACATCTGGATGCGGAGTAAGTTTAAGTGGTATTTTTAGTTACCCAAAAGTTATTAGAAGTTTTTTTGTATTTCACGTTTACTTTACCAGCAGAAGAATAATATATGAATTAAATGTTCCATTACCCGACGAAAAAACTTTTTCTGTAAAAAATAATCCATATAACAAAAATGCTTATAATAGATTATGTGCAGAATTTGGGTTAAGCAATAATCAAGATTACAAGGGGTTGAATAAGCCTTTAGCTGATTTTAGATTTAGGGGTGGTGCAAATCATGGTGCCGGAGATGTATTTATTGATTATGGGAAAGGATACATACCTCCTGGAGGTGGTAGTTCCCAAGCAGTAGGTGGAGGAAAACAAAATGTTAGAATTGTAAGAAATTACGATCCTGATGCAAATATTTGGCCAAGCGATTCGGCTAAATTTTCAGATTACGGTGGAAAAGCAATAGATGGAAATTTAATATCCATGCTGCGAAATGATCATTTCGTTGATTTTCAATATTCATGGTTTATACCAGAATCTGGATATGGATTAACAAAGGCGGGATTGGGAAGAATAAATAGATCTATTGAAGCTTTTGTTTATTGTGTTTTAGGATCTCAAGTTAATACCAGAACTTCAATTGTTAGTAAAGGAGGAGGAGGTATTGAAACGCAACAAAACTTTATAACTTTATTTGAAAGTTCTGTGATTGAAAATGATATATCCAAATCAATTCAAAGATATCAAACAGCTGTGCAAGAATCAAAATCTCGTCTTGATTTAGCTGTAGCTCCTGGTGTTTGGTTAATGCCAAGCAATTTAATAATAAATACAGAAAGCATTATTGGGTACAATAATGATTTGAAAAGGGCAACAGAAGATATGACCTTTGGTGTAAATAATTCAATAAATGTTAAGACAAAAACCGTTGGAATACCGGGGAGTTTGGGGAAATCAAAAGTTTTATTAAATACCAACCCCCAACCAAGAAAATCTGAACAAAACAATAACGATAAATCAAACAATGAGGAAGAAGTTAGCAATATAGAAACATCTTCTCATCAAAATAATCTTATTGTTTTAATGCTTGCCGGAGGATTATTATCCTGGTTTTTATTTCGTTAATGTTTTGATTATATAAATCTAAAGATGAACATAATGTAATCAAAACAAAAAATGCTAAGTATTACAATGTGTGATTCTGAAAGTAGGATTTATTTAGATCCTCCGCTGAAAAATCTCCGGGAAATACAACTCCTGGATTGTAATATACAAACCAAAAGATTGATTAATTTCAGGGATCAACAGATATTATTCAAAGATAATAATCAGCCTCTCATAATAATACAACCAGGTACATATTCGCTGCGCAATATTCAATCAATCTTTCTTAATGATACTGATAGGGAAAAGATAACAATAATTGAGACTGATACTGTTGACTATCTTTATTCAAATAAGAACTTCAAAATTAAACTTACTAGAGGATTGTCGTTTGGTTTAGGGGTCCCTGAAGTCATAAATCCAGGTAAATTATACCCCATAAATATCCAGATTAAGGAACCACTGAGACTTATGTGTAGTATAGTTGATAACAAGTCTTCGTATTTGAACAAAACCAAAAATTTTGAAAATGTAAAACTCTCGCCATCACACCTACTAGCGAACATACCCTCAAAGGATTACCCAACAATTCCGATTCGAAAATATGAGAATCTCATAAACCACTTTGATTTAACTATCTTAGACAGTGAATGGAAAAAACTTGATTTAAGGGGATTACCAATAACTTTTAGTTTAAGATTTAGATAAATTTTTGTTATGTAACCAGTAATTAGGTTATATAACATAATTATTTTTAAACTAATCTATTCCCCATCTATTTTTCAAACCCCTCAGCTCTTCAAGATCCACGCACCAATCCAAAACTCTAATTGGATCCAATGCTGCGGCCATCAAATCATTACGCAAATCATTAAAAAATTTCTTTTTGTGTAATACCTTGTGCGCGTCTTTGGGTAATGTGATTTTAATTGAATTAATAATAAAATCATTCATGTTATTTGAATAATCTTCATCTTCCTCGTCTGATTCTTCATATTCATCTTCTTCATATCCATTTTCAAGATGATAAACTCGCATAAGATATTTTTGTTTTTGATAATTATTATAATAAATTTCATTCGCATTTTCTATTAATATCTCAGAAATTTCATCAATAGATAATACGAAGCCCTCGTCAAAATCTATTTCATCATCTTCTCCACAACAATATTCAAAAATTTCCCCGTCATTCTTTCCAGAATATATAATTTCAATATCTGGCCAACTATCTTTATCTAAAAACCCATAATTTTTTGATATTACTTTTAACAAATCCTTGTTCATTGAATCAATGAAATCAGCGATTTCCTTCTCTTTTTCATTAGAATACAAAATAGTAATAATTCCATTTTCAATATATTCTTGACTTGACAAACCTTCCATTTTTTGATTGATAATTATTTTTCTTTTCTTTTAAATCATAATTTTTATTCGGCCGAAATGCGGGTTTCATAACGTAATATTGAACATTCTTTGCAATGATACTTTTGGTTATCATGTTCACATATTTGTGATCCTCCGCATTCTTTACAAAAACTTTTTTGTTTGTTGTGTACGCATATTTGTGAACCATCACATAATATACAGTAAGCTTTTCTTTTCCTATGAACGCATATTTGTGATCCGCCGCATTCTTTACAAGAATATTTTTTAATTCTATGTTCACAATAATAATTATAATTATACATTGAAATAGCTTGAAAAAATAACTTATCAATATCCTCATCTGGAAATTTTCCCAACTCATTAATTAAATCGGCTTTACTCATTTTATGTCGTCCTTTAATTTCCAACTGCCTTGCAATAAATTTTAGTTTATGATTATTCAAACTTTGTAATTTTTGATCCATGTTCATACTGTATTCCTCTATTCTCTCTTTTAAACCATATTTTTCAATTTTTCTCCGTTTTTGATAACCACGTTTTGCGAAGTAATCTGTAAAACTTATCAATTTACCCCCTAGAACCTAAAACGTGATCATCAAAAAACTTACTGATGGCTACCCCCTAGAACCTAAAACGTGATCATCAAAAACTTACTGATACTTTTATTTACCCCTCCTTATAACCTAGACTTTTCAGTCAAAAAATGAAAATAACCTGAAAACGTGTGTATAAACACGCTTACATACTACTACTTGTTATTACATACAGCACCCTTGCAATGAATACATAAAACAGCAAACAGAAAAACAGCTAAAACTTTTAGCATTTCAAACTTTAGTTTCTCCCTTGTAGAGTTTTTCCAATGTAAAAGGTCAACTGCATATTGTGGTTGTTATTAAATATTTGTATTTGACATCATTAAAATGAATTAAACAGCATTAAGGAAAAAGGTTAAGATGTTGTCTAATTTTGCAAATTAGGGCTTAAATTAACTTTTCATTTGTGGGAAAAGGGTGGGTGCTAAGAGAGTAATTCCCAGGAATGCATGGAACTCAAAGGTAAAAACCCATTTTGAAATGGCTATGGAACTTGTCTGTCCCAACGAAACTTTTTAATTACGTAATACATATATGTAACAAAGAAATAGAGCAAAGAGAAATACTACTCAGAAGTCCGTAACGACATCTGCTTTATTTACAAATAATTGCATTGAACAGTGATAATATTGCAGAACCGGTAACTTATTGTTTGGTATCTATTCTGTTGAAAATGCTGAACATAACTGCTACATCAAACAAATCTACAATATATTTTCACTGTTGCAATGATATCAGATCACATAATTATAAATAATTGCTATCACAACTGCAATCTCTGTATTGGGAATTTCTTTCAAATGGAAGGCAAACGTTTCACTACGAAAAATACCTACTTGCATTCTCATTGCAGTATTAATACTACGTGACTGTCATCTTTCATTTCTTTGCGGTTGGTTTCTGTTTCCCCTTTCCTGGCACTTTTTTCACGACGATATGGTAATCTGTTTTGTCGTTCGTCTTCTGATTCTGGCTCCTACTCCGTGTACCGGCACAGATGACGTAAAACAAAGCCAGACAATAACAAACATGTTACTGAATAATTTTACACACAATGATGAAACAATGCGCTACGTCATCTGTGCCGGTACACGGAGTAGGAGCCCTGATTCTGTCTGCATGCTGGAAGTCGTTCCTACTCGGTTTCCGTTCTAAGTCATTTTGCTAAATTTTGTTCGCCAATTTCGTTATGTAATCGCTTGCTCATGTCCTGTATACCTAAAACGAGTCTTTGTTTCTATCCATAACAAATTCAATATCCAATCTAACTTGATGGTAACTTGATGGTATTCCTGGTCCTTTTCCTTGCTGATCCCTTTGTTTTTTTTGAGCGAGCAGTTCTTGTCTTAGCTGCGATGTCTCTTGTTATCGTCCCTACCGTCGTTTCTCAATCTCTGCTTTGAGTCGCCGCTTCCCGTGTGCATTTTTTGCGGCATTCAAACTTACTCGACGACGATCTCTCACCATTCTTTCTTGTATATGTCGGAGATCTTCTTGCTGGGATGTACTTCCAAGACGAGTGAAATCGGTTTCCACAAAATTCGCATTATTTTCAAAACATCATTCAAGGAATTCGTAATGTCGGAATTTCACATGGAGTAATGTTGCCAGGTAACCTGGCCTGCGAACGGACACCTTTAAAATATAGATATATATAAACATATATTAAACAATTAGATTATGAGCTCGAGATTTCTATCGCGTGATAGTTGACGAGGGCGCAGCCCGAGTCAACTATCACGCATAGAAATCGAGAGCGAATAATCTAATTGTTTTAGTATAAATCTACTAGTCGTTCAAAAGTTTGTCTTTTCTGGAACAGCCTCGACCAGTAAACTGTCTAAATCTTCTACACGGACACTTCGAAAACGTGAAGAAGCGGCCGCCATTACGCTACTCACTATCTATCACAGAATAGATAGTGAGTAGCGTAGCCAATCAGAGCGCGGCATTTGTGATAGAACGCTAGTAGATTTATACTAAATAAATATATATATATATATACATATATACTAGAAATACGACTCCCGCAAAAACCTCGCGAAGCTAGTTTTTGAAGATGTCACCATGCTTTTATATTTTATTCTCTAGTTTTTTTTATATTTTATTTTTATATCAGGGTAATCCCCATTATTTTATTTCTTATTCTGTTTTTGGTACACAATTAGTGACACCTGGTGCAAATTACACGATCAGTATAGCGCTCAACAAAGTGCTTATAAAAATTGAATTGACCTTCATTTAGCTCTTTCACTGCCACTGAGATTGCACCAGAGGGAATAGAAGTAAAATTATTTATTATCTTGACAGGGAATACAGAGTCGATGAAGTATCACAATAATATTCACTTAACACAAATTGAAAATGACTGTGAATCTTTTGCAGCTGAAATCTTGAAGAGTTGATATGAATGCTTGTGTTTACCACAGTGTAAAAACCTGTGTTTTTTTTCTTTAGTTTTATTTTCTTAGTCTCTACTGCCTTGTCTTCTTTGTCTTCTTGGTTATAATTGTATGAGATTCATTGTAAGAAGAATCTTCTGATTATATATTTTATTGTCCACTGCAGTCATTATTTCATTCCCGGGTAACCACAATTGAGAGCATTATGAATAGTGCATGTTTTAATTTGTGTACTCTTTTCAGTTGCAATGGTACCCCCAGTGGTAGATAGAAAAATTCCTCTTCCCTCAAAAGAGATGCCATATCAACAGAAGTGTGAGATACAATGTCATTACATAAAAAAAATTGGGGGTGAATCAATTGGATTCTACAAAAACTTTGAATAAAGGTTTGGTAATAGTGAGTGCTGACTGTATAGTATGTGGTTGTGCTATTTCTAGGTCATATCATAAAAACAATACATGTAAGAAAGAGTTATTGAAATCTTAATATGTTCCAAAAGATTGCTTCACTATGTACTCCTGTAAAAAAATAATGTGAAATCAACATCAATCAGTCAAAAGTATATACCACATGAAAGTTTAATTGTGCTGTTACAGAAACAGGCAAAATATCCATACCCAACCACAGAAGATTATGTTATTTTGACTATATGAAAATTTCTATTATAAAAGCTGCAGAAGAAAGATTTAATATAAGGATGGTCTTTCATCGAAAAATTCATGGCAGCCAGAGGTATTGAACTGTAACCAATGACATATAGTAACGAGAAGAACTATCATTATATTATTATCATTATTATTATCATTACTATTATTATTACTGGTATTGATATTTTTGTTATTGTTATATTTTTTATGTTAAACATAATATATTTTTATGGGGTGGGATGCATGTCCTAATCTTGGTAAAGGTATTGTTACTCTACTACTACAAGCAATACAAAAGTCTTCTTAATAGGCTTTCCATCAGAGGTGGTAGTAATCAAAACAGCTCCAAACAATACCATTTCTTCTTAAAGGTTTAGAATCTAGTGCAGTCATTTGAGTATAAAGTTTGGGTGGAAAATCATTATTGAAAGCATAGGGCATTTAGGAAACTTGAAACACTTGTTACTACATACAGCACAATTGCAATGAATATATGAGAAAGATCATAAACATTTTGGCATTACAAAATTTATTTTCTTCTTTATAAAGTTTTTCCAATGTAAAAGGATAAATTATTGCATGTTGTGGTTGTTATGAAATATTGATACTTAACATCATAAAAATAAAGCAAACACCATAAAGTAACAAAGTTAATATGTTATGTCTAACTTTGCAAATTAAGGCTTGAATTAACATTTCATTTGTGGAAAAAGGGCAGGGGTTCTAGATAGCAATATTATCAGGGGGGGGGGGTCATTGAACTCTATGGTAAAACTGAACCATTGTGAAAAGGGTATGAAACTTGTTGTCTCTACGCAATATTATTGAAACCTTTCAATCAGAGAATACATACACATATATATAGCAAAGAGAAATGCTACTCAGAATTCAGTAATCACATTTGCTTTATTTTGAAATGATCGCATTGATCACTGATAATATTGCAGAACCAGTACTTTATAGTGACACAGGGTATATATTCTGTTGAAAATGTTTAACAGAACTGCTAGATAAAGAAAATTTACAATGTTTTCACTGTTGCAATGATATCAGATCACATCGTTATAAATGATTGCTATAACAACTGCAACTCTCTGTGTTTGGATTACTTCAAAATGGAAACGCTATCGTTTTATTATAAAAAATACCTATTTACATTCTCTTGTAATCTGTTGGTCGCCTTCCGATTCCGTTTTTACACTAACAGAATTATTTTCCAGAGACATCTCCAATCGTTGAAGTCGTTCTTACTCAGTGTCCCTTCTAAGTCGTTTTGCTAAATGTAGTACGCCAATATATTTCGTTATGTAATCGTTCACTCATGTCCTGTATTTCTATCAATAACACATTCAAATTCAAAACTAACTTGATTGAATTCCTGGTCCTTTTCCCTGCTGTTTCATTTTTCCTTTTTCTGGAGCGAGCAGTTGTTGTCTTGGCTGCGATGTCTGTTATTCTCCCTGCTGTCGTTTCTCTGTCCCTGCTTTGAGTCGTGCTTTTCGTGTGTTGATTTTCACGGTATTCGAACTTAATCGGCGACGATCTCGTGCTGCTCTTTCTTGAATATCTCGGATATCTTCTTGCTGGGATGTACTTCCAGGACGAGTGAAATCGGTTTCCACAAAATTTACATTACTTTCAAAAAAGCATCACCGAATTCCCAATGGCGGAAACTCAACAGTTCTCAAGTGCGCTGCTATTGCCAGGTAACCACGCCTGCGAACGGACACCTTTAAAATATAGATATATATATATATACATATATAAAAACTCTCGGCTCGATTTACTCGGGCTTGCGAGCCACGTGGTCTGACCGGAACCGACACGATTAGTAACCTCGCTACGCTCGGCCTTCGGCCTCGCTTCGCGAGGAAAAAACTCCCGGCTCGATTTACTCGGGCTTGCGAGCCACGTGGTCTGACCGGAACCGACACGATTAGTAACCTCGCTACGCTCGGCCTTCGGCCTCGCTTCGCGAGGAATAAGGTTGATGCAAAACACTCGTACTTCAGCCAATGATTTCACACGGTATCACAGGACTTTCTCTTTCTTGTGAATTTCAATGACCAGGATCCATTACTGATCTTCAACCACAGGCGGTCCAGAGTCCTGGATTGAAGGGATCTCTATGGAAGCCCAACGATTTTAAACAACATCGACTGAATTTATTAATGTGTGGTAGTTTATGTTGTCCGCCCGATGCTCAGGACATTCGATTGAAAGTGATTATTTTGAGCGAGTAATGCTTACATGAGTAGTAGGAAAGTGACAGTTCTAGGCCAGCACTTCAAGACCAAACACACAAAAAATCCTGCACGCGTGCAGGATCCAAAAGTCATCCATATCATCTTAAAGGAATGACACTGTACATCCAAACACTCATCATGCCAAATCAACATCAAACTGTCAAAGAGCTCCGCGCCATTGCCAAGGAGCGCAAGATAGCCAAATATTATAAGATGCGCCGGGGAGAGTTACTAAAGGCGCTGGGGATGCCTGAAGAGGTATCTAGTGGTGGAAAATGTAACCATGGCAGGCGTAAGGTTCAGTGTAAGGATTGTATGGGATCACAAATATGCCCTCATCTAAGACAGAAAGCATATTGCAAAGAATGTGGTGGTAAGGGTATATGTACTCATGGTAGAGTAAAGTACTCTTGCAAAGATTGTAAGGGTTCCCAAGTATGTACTCATGGTAGAACTAGGTACAGATGTAAAGAGTGTGGTGGAAAGGGCATATGCGTTCATTACAAACGTAAAGATCGTTGTATAGATTGCCGCGATCTTAGTAAGTTGTAGTAATATAGTGTGCATTTTTGTAACGCGAACCACGTTACAAAAAATCATATCGAGTCCATCAACGGAACAA
This sequence comes from Ricordea florida, assembly GCA_949710005.1. Lineage (NCBI taxonomy): Eukaryota > Metazoa > Cnidaria > Anthozoa > Corallimorpharia > Ricordeidae > Ricordea > Ricordea florida. Next base: position 121,085 of record OX453284.1, read on the forward strand.
AGCCCAAGCCAATCCACCAACTACGATTATCAGTGTAATCATATTATTTTCATGTTGTGTGGTTTCAGGCTCTTTGATTTCAGGTTTAACATCCATCATTGGTGTTTTCACCTGTACAGCTTCAGTTCTTGTGTCTGCATGTGGTAACTTAACTTTCGAAGATCCCAAGTTATGGTTTATTCCTACAGTCTTGGTCTCTAGGTTTACATTTGAGTTAACTCCAAACTTCATATCACCCGTTGCCTTCATTAGGTTGTTGTTGTAACCAACAACACTCTCCGTGTTTATGATCATATTACTGAGCATTAGCCAAACTCCAGGTGCAATTGCCAGATCCAATCTTAACTTTGCTTCCTGAGTTGCGAGTTGGTACCTTTGTACTGAACTTGATATGTCGTTCTCAATCACACTACTTTCAAATAGAGCCAAGAACTCTTGCTGTGTTTCAATTGCACCACCACCCGTGCCCACAATCGAGTTTCGTGTATTAACTTGCGATCCCAGCACACAGTAAACGAAGGCCTCAGCAGATCGATTCAGTCTACCCAGCCCAGCCTTGGTGAGTCCATAACCACTCGTTGGGGTGAACCAAGCATATTTGTACCCAGCAAAGTCATCATTGCGAATGAATGAGATGAGGTTACCTTTTTCCTTCTTACCACCATCATCTGAGAATTTACCACCATCACCAGGCCATTGGTTTGCATCTTCATCATAGTTTCGAATCAAATGAACATTTTGAAATCCCCCACCTCTTCCATGGTAACCAGCACCATAGTCAAGGAATATATCACCAAGACCATGGTTTCGCCCGCCTTTCCATCTGAAATCAGAACCATTACCGATACCGAATTCAGCGCATAATCTTTGGTAAGCAACCTTACTGTAGGGGTTGTTAGCTATGGCAAATGGTTGTTCATCTGGAAGTGGCACATTCAATTCGTACAGTATTCGCCTTATGGTGAAATACACGTGAAACTTTACGAAGCCAGCCACCACTTTGGGGTAGTTCAAACTTTCAAAGGGGCTGACACCACATCCAGAGGTTGCACACCACACTGCAAAGTTAAGCTGTTGAGGCCAATAATTCATGTCGGGCGCGTTCAACCACTTTCGACCTTGCTTTCCAAACTTGAACGTGACAACTTGTGATGTGAACACGTTTCGCATCTTAGCGGTGAACTTTTTCGTATTGGACACGTATATATCCAATGATGTCAGCATGTTTGTTGTATCACTTGTGAAGTCATCAAAGTCAATGGCTGGTATTGGGTAAGAGCGATCGGTCATGGTCAAACTCTTTGGGAATGAAGATGCATCATCATTCAATCCTAAATCTGTCCACAGTAGTCTTTTCAAACGTGGTGATAGGTCATCAGTCCATGTTTTGCCAGTGGGGTCATCATAAGACATGATTGTTGTCCCATTAACTTTCCATCTGATGTAACCCCCATATTGATCGGTCACAAATACGAATTGGTCACGATCAGCCTTTGGATACCTATTTCTGAAGTCATTGAGTAAGCCCATCTTCTATCCAGAATTTGGGTAGAAGAGTTCAAACTTTTAAGCCATTAGTTAAACGGGATCATCAAATCTTTCAAGTGTCCAAATTGCTCTTCAATTATACGATCTATAGCATCATTAGCTTATTATCACACATGGCAGCATTTCCTAAAGATTTAATTTGCTCTGTAATTTCATGTTTATCAAGTTCTAAATATCTAACTTTCTCTGCAATTATACGTTGAAAAGCTTCGTTGGCTTGTTTGTCATCCATGACAGTACAAATGAAAGATTTTAACTGCTCTATAGTTATATATTTTAGAACCTCACCCATTTCTTTGGTATCCATAGTACGTACAAAGGAATCATATAGTTCTGGAGTTGTTCTATTTTTTAGACCTTTTTCATCTGTAATAGTATGAAATAAATATTCACACTGTTCTGTAGTTAGATATTTTGGAGGTTCATTGACTTGTTTGTTAGCCATGATATATCCTTAGTATCATAAACTTTTAAGTCTATTTGGATTAGTATTTGTTATGCTCATAAATTATAGTTATGGTCTTCCTTTTAGTTCTTTGAGGATTTCTTCGCGTACTCTCTGCCTCAATACCACCGTGTCCTCTCCACTCATATTTTTTTGAGCTTTAGCCCTTATTTCAGCCTTGAGCTTTTCGAAGTTCTTGAGTTCTTCTATGATCAACGAGAATTGCTCATCAGAGATCTTATTGTCACGAAGGGCTTTGGAAACCAGATCTTCAATGGTGTTTATCTTGGATTTGGCCAGTGTAATGGTGTTTTGATGCTTCACAGCTTTCTTGGACAGATTCTTGGATATTTGTTGACACGCTATGGATGCGCACACAAATACGCCACTCACTACACCCAGTGGCACAGATGCGATGATTCCGACTCCACTAAGAGATGTGCCCAATCCACCAGCTGCCAAAACGCAAGACAATATACCACAGGTCGAGCTTGCATTCATTAATACACCCTTGGATCGGTTGTATTTTTTGAGTACTGTCTCATAGTGGCTTAATTCAGACTTTAGCTTGTTCAAAGCATCACAACATTGTTGAAGCCTGAATGATGGTCCATCAGTGGGGGTTGGAGGAGGTGCAGTAGCCTCTAAGTTGGGATATATTCCTTTGTACTCACTCATGTTTAGTTACAGTTCTCACGTACTTTTAAATGTTATTTGAATCTCAAACTGAAGGTGATTGGAGACCCATTCAGATTTAATTTGTTCCATTCAATGTCGAGGATGCTCAGATCGAAGTGATTTATGGGGGTTTTAGATTTATGAACGGGAATGACTGGATAATCCTGTGATGGTATGTTGGCAAGGAGTTGTGAGGGTGAGATCTTCACGGGTCCTGTAAATCGAGCATTGTTCATATAGGATGACTGGTTATTCACTAGACTGCACATAAGTCTCAGGGGTTCCTTGATTTGGAGATTTATGGGGTATAACTTACCAGGAGTTATGACTTCAGGTAAACCTAGAGCAAATTGCAGTCCTCTCGTAAGTTTGATGTTGGAGTTCTTGTTGGAGTACAGATAATCAACAGTATCAGTCTCAATGATCGATAGCTTGGCCTTATCCGTATCATTGAGAAATATCGCGTGTATACCACGCAGAGAGTATGTACCGGGTTGGATTATTATGATGGGTCGATTTTCCTCATTGAGTATGCCCTGTCGATCCTTGAAATTCACCAATCGTTTGGGTATATTACAACCCAGGAGTTGTATCTCCCGAAATTTGTCCAGGGGAGGGTCCAAGTACACCCTGGTTTCAGATTCGTACATTGTTATGCTCAACATTTATATTAGCGACGCCTCTTTTTTAATTCGTCTACAAAGTACACTACAACAGCGAGGATCAATAGCCAAGCGTTCTTACCCAGGAATGAAATGACCTCCCCAGCGGTCTTGAACAGGAAACTCACGATCGCCCCCACCATACCGGGCAATAACTCACCAAGTTTCTTACCGATGGTCTTCAGCCCGTCCCCCACACCTTTGCCCAATTTCGAGAGCCCTTTGGAGAGGTTGGAGACTATAACACCAATGACCACTCCAACGGCACTCATGACAGCAAAGACTGTGAATCCATATTTCTTGAAGATGGCCTTCACACGATCCCGTAATGACATTCGTTCCTGGATTTCTTCATTCTCACCCTCCAGGTTAGCTATCTCTTGTTCCTGCTCACCAATTTCCCTCTCCAGAGTCTCTATTTGGCTACTTTCTTCTGGGGTCTTCAGCGGCTTGTCCCTATGGAATTTTAGCTTGTCCTTCATTTTGGTGAGTAGTCCTTTTCTCTTTGATATCTCACCATCATTAGCTTCTACAACTTCTATTGAGGTTGGCCCTAAACTGTCCCTTATAGTCTTGGGGAGATCAGGATCATCAATAATTTCATCATCTTTAGCTAATAAAGTATAAGGCCTGGAATTTTTTCTAAACAGTTCCACAATTACATGACCCCCCTCGTTAATTTTAGCTCTGAACTTGGAAGTATCAACTTTGGGGAATTTTGATCTGATTCTACTCCAAGCTTTATCTTGGTTACTTTCCATCTCTTTCACCTTTTCCTTTCCAAATAATGGCCGCCTACTTTCATCAACACCACCAAATGAAGTTTCCTCCTCTTCATCATGGTCAATTGTACGAGTGGTTGATGTCTTTGTGATTGGGCTCAAATAAAGTGTATCATCCCCATCATCATTACCTCCACCATCATCATCACCTGGCTCATTTAGGGTAGTCGGATCTAAATCGGGATCATAAGCAGTTGCCATATTTGATGTCGAATATGGGAACTTCTAAGTTGGTTTATCGCACCCACTTGCTAACTATATATACCAGGATTAACATCCCAACTACGACATAGACCATCTGAGCCGTTCTTTGGTCTTCATTCAGTCGGTAATATTCAGAGAATTTAGGAGGATCGCCTATTTGATTGTACAATCTCATCGCTTCATCCGTCTCCGATATGTTCTCAGATGCCTGGTCAGCATCACTCTTCCTCTTATTCATAAAATCAATATATGCCAAGCGCCTCTTTTCGAACGCAGCGTAATCTTTTTGGTACTTCTCCAATGCTTTGTCATGCCTTTCCCTTTCCTTTTCGAGTTCTTCGGGTGATGATCCAGTGAGGACATGTGTTATATAAGTACTAAGACCGAGGGCAGCTGCATTGGCGATTGCACCTCCAATAACGATCGCTATGGTCGCCATTTGTCAATCTATTGTAGGATTTCTTAATTCATTTCATTCAATCGTGAAGTGCTCCAACTTGGGAGTGTTCTTCAAATGATCGAGTACAGCCATAACGAATCCTTTCTCGTCAAAGGATATTACGGACCCATTGTCATCTTTGGTTATGAAGTCCCTCAAAATTGGTTCGTCTTCCATATGATTATACAACGCCACTTCGAATCTTGTACGATCAAATCTCACTATACTCATTACTCAAAAGCTCTTTGGTAAGATATTTTGATCTTCTAAATAAGTTTTGATGTAATCACTCAAGGACAAAACACCGGTCAATTTGACATAATTCATGATATTGGACGATGGATCGCCAATTAACGATTCTTTCAGGACCTTCTTACCCACATAGACCACAGCAGCAGCGATTACCACGATAACTGCATAATCTGTAACAGTCTTTACAAGCTTGTTTTCTGACATTTTGTGTGTATTACATCAACTCGTCATTTAAGCTGTTTTCTCTGTTTGAGGGTCTTCTGACCTCATTCATGTCCCTGACAGGAGGTGGTCCGAAGGTTACAGAAGGTACGCGTAAATCGGCTATTCTGTCTTTGTATCTCGTGTATAATGAGTAAGCAGTTACCCCTATTATGGACCCGATTATTAACACATTCCCGAAGGATAGACTGGGTATCCAGGCATTATCATCCGTGGAGGATCCTTCATTATCCTCTTTCACCAATGCATTCTGCTGCTGCTCCTTTTCTTTCTGATTATCTATCATTGCATCCCGTTGCTCTTTTTCCTTCAATGCCTCCTTAGCCTTCTTGTGGTACTCGGCCAGTTTCTTCCCGGCCTCCACCTTCTTGGGATCCTTTACTCTATCCTTGACATCGGGTTCACTTGTGATTTGCTCAACAGTTTGCTCAACAGTTTGCTCAGCCATGTTTGTATCCCTGTTATCACTAAGCTTTAAATCTCCTAATAGGGTGTCTATTAGGAGATCTTTTTGAACCAACATCTACCAAAACCAACGACGTTTGTTATACAACCAACATAATCCAATTCCGACTATCGCACCTTTCAAATATGAAGATGATTTATTAACGAACTCCTCAAACTCTATTCTTTCCTCATCTCTACATTCTTGTATTATTTCCCGACACTGTTCATCTATATTTTCTCTACAGTACTCTTCACAATATTCTTTCACAGTCGCTCTATCAATAACTCCTGTGTTGGCCATGTTTGTATCCCTATTATCACTTAGCTTTAAGTCTCCTAATAGGGTGTCTATTAGGAGAAGTAAGTCTTAATTATTCAGTGTTCTAGCACAATCTCATCTTCTGATTCTGATTCTGATCCTGGTTCTTGTGGCGTAGCATTATTAGAAGGTAACATTCGAGATTCTGGTTCTAGTTCTGGTTCTTGTGGCGTAGCATTATTGGATGGTAACATTCGAAAACTAGTGATGCTGTTGTAATCACTTGGAGTGAAATTCATCTCAGAAACACGAAGACGTGCTGAAGCGCCGTAACTGGTCTGCCCGTGGGATCCCCAGAATATACCATCCCAATGGACAACAGGATGACCAAAACCGCTTACATACTTGTCGGGTTGCCACATGTATTCAAGTGGGTTAACGATTTCATCATCTGGACCGTATACACAAGTTCTGGATTGGATTTTATCACCCTTACCCCATGTCACGAACTTGAGGTAGGCACGCTGTGGACTGCTTTTGTCCTTTGTCTTCTTACCCGTTTGTTGGTCTGTGATGTTTATGTAATCGTATATTGGTTTCACAGCAAAAGACCAATCATTTTCACTCTTGGCAGCTGTGTATGCATTGAAGGTCGCGGGTGGTACTGACCTATCTGATTTTGGTTTGTTACAAAACTTTTTGAGTGAGTTCAATGTTATCTTCATTACATTATCAAGTGCTTTTCGAGTCTTGATCTCTTCGGTTGTTGGGCAATCCATGGTATTAATCGATGTCATTGGGTATGAAATTTGGAACCCCTCCAGAGTCTCAAGTCTGCGACTGTCTTTGTCGGTTCCAAATGGCCACACCCCTGATATACCCGAAAAGAATTGCTTGGATAATTCAATGAAGATCGGTCGCTTCACACCGTTTGGACCTTGTACATAAACATCTGAACTAACCCATTGGTTTTGTACTTTACTTTTGCCTTTGGTGAAAGAGTTCCTCTTGGGTTCAGAAACAACGATGGTGTTCCAGTCAAAATCAGAGTCAAGTGAAATGAAGATTGGTTCAGTCATGTTCATCAAGTTACCTTTCGGTTATGACATAGTACATACCTATCTTTAAGCCACTTAGTATGTCATATAATAAGAGGCTCACAAGTGGTTATTTAGTACTAAAGTTGTGTTGGGGCTTTGCTGCTTAGGTCTCTTAGTAGGTCGTCTACTAAGAGACTTACAATAGTGTTTCATATGGAAGTTGGGTCATTAAGTCCATAGTTGCTCAGCTTCTCCCTTTTGCTCGTTATCGAAGCACCAATCCCACGCACGATCGGGGTGCCATGCTATAGGCATTAGTTCATCCCGCAGACGTTTGTAGAAGTCCGATTTATGGTAGTGCTTGTGTGCATTCAACATTCTAATTGTAATGTGTGAGACTTCAGACTCCATCTCTTCTGCGAAAAACTCGACCAACTGGCCATACAGACCAGTATCTTCCAAACCCTCTTTCCCATCCCAATCCCCATTGTCCATTGCTCTGAATCTCTCCTCGGGGCTAATAGATTCATCAAAACGTCTATCATAGATGTCCTTATGCCTATAATGAAAACATGGTTGAAGTCCATCCCTGAACTTGTATCTCGATCAATATCATTCTCAAAACTTTCACAGTACGTGTGATTAGAGTATCTGCAGAGTAAGACCCATCATAATCATCATCATAATGGTCTACTATGGTATGAAATGGTAGTCGATCCTGGCCTAGCTTGAAGTTAATTTCAACTCTTGTGAAAGTAGGGCTGACTAACTCGAAGGCATTAACAATCTCTGGCCTTACTCTCTCGAAGAGCTCATCAAGGTCATAGTCATTCTCACCATATAAGGTAAATACGTGAAACTCAAGTTCGTTTTGTTGCATCTTGTTGTTGTGCTTTTGCCTGTGGTACAACCAGTCTTGAAGACACTTTTCCTAGAATCCACTTTAGTCCTCAAGTTGTGTTGGAGTGGTGCTTAGGTCTTGCTCAAGTTGTGTTGGAGTGGTGCTTAGGTCTTGCTCAAGTTGTGTTGGAGTGGTGCTCAGGTCTTGCTCAAATTGTGTTGGAGTGGTGCTTAGGTCTTGCTCAAGTTGTGTGTTGGATCCCTGCATGCTCTCTTAACTTGAAGTGCTTTGCAAATTGAATAAATGCCGAAAGTAATGCCGTTAATCTTCCACCTTTGAGTACAAGTGACCCGGATATATTTGAGATCTCCTTCATTATCAATTCATCGTTCTTACAATCTCTCACAAGAGCGTCTTGGTCGTCTATATTACCGTAATTTCTCAAACCATGATCCACAGCCTTGGCCATCAATTGAAAAGAAGAGTCCGCCAAGCCATCGGCAATCTTCTTGCCCGACACGACTTGGTACCTTTTGTAATACTTTTCCACATCCTTGTCCGATAGTTTGGTTACGTCAGAGAGGTCCATAACCACACCCGTGTATTCTTTTGTTGAACCCAAGCAAGCCAAGATTGAAAGAGATTCCCTCTTTGACTCCAAATCATTGATTGGTGATGGTGTTGTACCAACTGATGCTTCACCATTCAATATCTCTTCACGGTTAGCCATGTTTGGCCTCAGACGCGGGTATCTCTAAGTATTTTTCAAACGGGTGGCGCAGTGAAAAGCAAAGTCTAGCGTATTTTCAGTCTCGAGTAGCTTCTTGTACCTCTTGCGTTTATTAACATCCAAAGCACCACCATATTCCTCAAATAACATTTTCATCGCGGTTTCAGACGGGTTGTAAAACGATACCACGCATGCGACATTCTCTCGGAATGGTTTCGAGATCGATGTGAGCTGTTGGGTGAGAACCCACACAGATATGCCAATGTGCCTCCCGGAAAAGGCCAGATTGATGAATTTGTTTGTCCGGTTCTTCAAGTCTTTCGAAACAGCGCAATCGTCCAGTATTATGAGTGTGTTCTCACCCGAGAATAACGTTAAGCAAAGCATTAGCAAATAGTCAATCTCGTCCTCATTACTAGAGTCTGGTGAGAGTACCCAAAATCTCTTGTCCCCTTTTGCAAATCCTCTGTAAGTCTTGTTATGGATATAAGTGGGGCAAATCAAGACAATATAGTCGAACACGCCCCTAAAGTGTCCTCGAAGCTGGTCCACTATGTATTGAGTCTTTCCACAATTCGTAGGTCCAGTAATGATACAGTTGAATGGGATTTTGTCCACTAACTCATTCATCCTTCGATTATGTCTAGGACACTATCTGTTTTAAATTTGAGTTCATAATCTCCATAACAGCGTCAGCAACCACAAACATGTAACAGGTAAGGACCCTGCTTCCTCTCTTCTCCCTGTTAATCTCGAGTCTTATGCCATCTCGAGTACTAGTTAGCTTCAAACCGTTTCCATGAACATCATTATCGGGGTAACTCCTCAGATCAATCCACAGAGCAAACTTGTTCGTATAGAAATCAGACTCCTTGATGGAATCATCGATACCAACTCGTTTAATTATAGCCTGCCATAAATCAGTTGGTATCATCCCTTTTGAATAAAGTTTGTTTGGTACTCCATCTTTGTCAATCTTGATCGATGTGATCTTTGGGTTTGCAAAACTCTCAGAGTCCCTAGCACCTGCTGCATATGGGGCTGTGAAAATACATAGTATCCCAGTCATGGACTTCCTGGGCACGTTAATATGCTCATTGATCACACCATCAGTATTCTCAGAGATTGGGAACGTTTTGTGAAGAAGTATCTTCTCATACAAGAAAACCTTTCCACTCCGGTACGAGGCAATGGCTTGACTGGCTAAATCTCCACTTGATATGCATTGATACTCCAGCTCCATATTTGTTAGTTTGTAATCAGGTGGTGTTTCAACGTTTGAATAAACGACGACATCAGAGACTGGAGCTAGAGTTATTTCAAATCTGAGTGGATGTGGTAAGGCTTTTGGATAGAAGACTCCATGATCTTTCAGTATCGTGTGGTCCAATGGTATTTCGTACCTGGTGTTATGAACTGCACCTAGAGTATTTTCTGCTGCATTTGAGGTAACTTTGTCACCGGCATTGGTTCTAATTTTCCTTACATTCTCAGATGATATGCCCTGTCTCAATCTGTTATTGCGATCAGTCTCTGACAAAAACAAATCGTGATAAGTCTTGAATAAATCAAACCTATCAAGGTCCTCTATGATTTCACCCCCGAATAGAACCCTGTATCGTGAAACGAGGTTCCTTCCCAAGTTGTTGACAAGTGTGTTGTTCTTGTGACCTGTTACACTCATATCGAAAGTGATGTACACGCTGCCAGGCACAATCACCAGGTTGTCGGTCAGTTTTGGTATTTCAATGTATAATGTCTCACCAGGATTGGCTGATGAGGGATTTAGCGTGATCCGATTTAATGAGGCCTCAGCCCTCAAACCTTTACGCATCCTGGGAACACGATCAGTATCAAGAATGTCTGATATTCCAGCCATTTAAATGCACTGAGTCTTGTTGTAAATGTCTAGTGACGATATTTTAAGTCGATTATACTACTCTACAGATGGATACTGGAAAGGATACTCGGCCATACCAAAGTTGGCGAGTGCGGCCAAAGTAACTGAAAGTGTTGCTAGAGATTGGTTGGAGAAGCAAGCATTGTGGCAAATATATGTTCCTCCACCAAGGTATATACCCAGACCACATTGGGTCGTTGGCAAACCAAATCAAATTCATCAGGCGGACTTGCTGTTTCTTCCTCACGATACAGTGAGAAGAAAAACATACCGCTATGCGCTGGTTGTGATTGATATCGCTTCTAGGTACAAGGATGCTGAGGCACTGACCTCGAAAGATAGTGGTGAAGTGGCCAGGGCGTTTGAGAGGATTTATGCTCGGAAGCTAAAGTGGCCAAAGAGATTAATGGTGGATCCCGGTAGAGAATTCATGGGTAATGTCACTCACTTGATGAATAAGCATCAAGTAGACGTACAGCGAAGTAAAGCTGGTAATCATCGAGCGCAGGCTTTTGTAGAGAGGGCTAATAGAACGATTGGTGAGAAATTATTTAGTCATCAATATGCACAGGAGATGGTGAGTGATGTTAGGTCCAGGGTTTGGGTGAAAAGGCTGCCCGCCATTATGAAGACTTTGAATTCTCAACCCACACGTATCACAGGTAAAGAGCCCGATGAAGCGTTGGAACTGAAAGAGATTGATGTTAAACCTATGGAATACAAGAGAGCTGTGGGTTTGAATGAGAAGAGGTTGCCCCCGGGAGTCGAGGTCAGGTTTTTGTATTCACCCGGTGAAGATGAAGGTGGTGATAAACGAAGAGCCACTGATCCTGTATGGAGCCTTGAGGTTTATGATATAGCGAGAACTGTAATTTCACCAGATCAGCCAGTGGTGTATTATTTGGATGGAGTATCAAAGCGAGGATTTGTGCGCGAGGAACTTCAAGTTGTTCCAGATGATACTGAATTACCACCTGCTAGAATACTCAAGTGACATTGAGAGGTCAGCCATTTCACGAACTGTCTTGATCAATGAAATGTACGAAATTTTAACTTTGCTGGCAAAGATCTTCTTTGTCATACCTATTTGATTTTTATACTCTTGGTTCATACATAAGTAAAAGAAGACAATACTCGCTGCAATTACACCGCTAGTACTGCGCTCAAGAATCTGTGATGTTGCTCCAAAGTACTTGACAATGGACAAAATACGTCTGTGATGAGATTCATCAACCCCAGTAACTCTCATTACCCAGGGAATAAGTTTCTCTGGTGTAATGTCGTTGGTTCTCACCTCTGGGAATGTTTCCAAGTACATTTGTAAACCACATGTCATGGCTCTTTTCTTGAGTCCAAACAAATTTCTAATGTAATCTAACGTACGATATTCACCAAATTCTTGGTATGTATAAAACAAGCATGAAGCCACCAAAGACGTACGAATCTGACCGCGATTTTTACACTTAAACTTTAGAATCTCTTGATACTTGGCTTCTACGATATCGATCATCATAGAAGACACATTCAAGTCATGTCTCTCGAATACATTACGAACTCCCCTTACTCTTGATCTGCGAAGATCACACCTACTAGCTGAAAAGTCGTACATCCATTCTCGTTTAGAGTAGTCCATCGATTCTAGTTCAGTCTTACAGAGACTACAAAGAACAGTCCCTGTGTGATCCCTATACACACTTTCATGCTTACAAACCTGTTCGTCCTCTTCATCAGCTTTCTTGAACATAGACTGAAAATTATCGACAAGGCTGTGATAATTTTCATCTGAATCGGAATCCATACCGACTTTGTCTAGTTTAATATATGAATAATTAAATCATTAAGTTTTTACCGAAATCAGAGTCCTAAAGTGACCAATTGCATATGTGTGTATCCCATCCTCCCTTACCACCCTTTTGTCGTCTTCGCATGATAGTGCCACCTTGTTCACAGTCTCTGTGTACACGTCGTGCAGGTGACTCCTGATGATATTCATCGTCCTCCTCTGTGATTTTTGATTGAAGAGGCAATCCTTGTAGTCTTTGAAGCTTATGCTCTTTTTCACTACAGACTTCTTCACACCCTTACACTTCTTTTCCTCCTTTCCCTCATCCATCATATATGAATATAGTTTGGCCCTGAGACCTACGAATTCTATGATCTGTTGGCCACCCGCTTCATCCTTGAACATGCCCCCGACTTTCTTGTTCACGCCCACCTCAATGCCGGATGTATGATCTTCAGGGTAGTTGCTAGTGTCGAACCGGTCTCTCACATCTGGGCTAATGTCCTTGTAGAAGTCATCCGTCTCCACCTCGTATGCCAGTGAATCTGTGTCTGTAAATAACAACTTGGCCTTGTCACCGTACTTGGGCTTGATGTAGTTGTAGTGAAAGTCGTACATTATCGTCTTGCTTAGTTCCAGGACTGAAAAGCCTAGGTAAATGGGTTTGTCCAACACCAACTTTGTCTTTTTCATTTGTACTGCAACTAGATTCTCGCAAAAGATCGTGCTGTGGTGGTAATTCGGCTTTGACACCAATTTCTTGGCTTTTGACTCTTCAGTGACCAAACGAACGTCCACCCTGTTCCTTACGTTCTCCATAGTTTTCCCAAAGACTGAGTTGTTCATCAACTTGAAGAAGTCCTTCTCGAAGTCGTTTGTTGCTTTGGTCCTTAGTTCGGTATTCAGGTCGATATAGGGCTTCAGCCACGCGGACTCTTTGAATGTGATACCCCTGTATATCTTGTAGACTTTCAACCCGAGACTCAAATACTGTTTCAGGGTCTCGTGGTGAATAATGTATTTTTGTTTGTTCCTTAGGTTTGGAATTAGCTTATCCACACCATTTACCGTAACTCTCTCTGGTGCTAATGGATAGTCATTATGCAATTTGTAAAGGTGCTCTGGGTACATTAGATTAACCTCTAGTATGCATGGTAGATCTTTCCACTTCAATACAAGCTCTTCTTCAGTCAACCATCGAAAGTCATGTGTTGGTAAAGGTTTACTCATTGCACATCCGTACAAACCGTTTGCATCCATGTATGTGATGTACTTTGTTGGTAATGACGGGTCATAATCTTTCATGTATGGATTGTTGGCTTTACCATATCTAGTTGAAATCATAGAGATACCCCCTCGGATGCCCTCCTCAACCATGAGAAGCATGTCAGGGTCATTCAAAAGTTCCAATCTCACATTGGTCATTTTCAGGGCCGCGTCCCATGCCAATCCAGGTGCAGTGTAGTACCAAGCTGGATCCAAGTCGTAGTTCTTCCTACAAACATCTCTGAAGTTCTCGAAGACATCAGCCAACAACAAGACATCCAGCTCAAGGTAAAGGTCGTGATATTCCCTGAAGCTCTCAATCCCAAAGGCTTTCCACACGTTTTGAGCATGCTGGTAATCCTCATCCGATATTTCAGCATTGTAGAGCTTCGAGTAGAACTCATCCTTTGGTGGGAGATGAGTTTCACTGAGCTTATCAAACCCATCAAACCAATCGTACGGAAATATCCCCTTCCTAGTGAGTAACTGCAAGTCTGTGCCATCTTCCATCACCCTTTCAAACCAACTCTTTACATTCACAAGAGAAGATTGTGGTAGGTTGTCAACCAACCTTCTGAGGCCCGCTGCCATAAACCTAAAGCTATCAATGAACCTAATTCCCCGTTCAATTTCAACCGTTTTCCCTTTCTTGTTCTTGTAAGAGTCGACAACAATCTCTTTCGTGAAGGAAATGTATTTTTCATCGTTGATTGGTATGCAATCCAGCTTACCTTTCGATTCCCCTATGTTCCTGACAAATAAATGACCATCATATCCGGATAAGTTATGGAATATAACTGGTATGAATTTAGGCACCTTGTAATTCAAGTTGCACTCTTGGTGTGCGGCGCCTCTATACTTTCCACTAAGATGACAATGGTCTAATACCTTGTCATGGCCAAGCATCGATCCGCAGATGTGACAGTGTGTGGCATTTACATAGGCTATTTTCTCATCCTCGCTAACATGAGGATTTTTGGGTAGCTTGAACCTATCATATAGGTTCTATATATCAATATAGCGTTATCAAAGCACTTGATCAGGTAACAGAAACCTGATGGTTTATGCTTTTGATATCTATTGGTAAAGCTCCTACTCTCATCTTGATAACAACTCGTATATATCTTTTCAGTGTAGCACTCAAAATCTGCATACACAACAAACTGTATCTCCATCTTCCTGTTGCGATTTTTGAAACCGAAGAACTTCGGGCTTCCATCTTCGTTCATAGGCACTGTCGTCTTGACTGCTTGATGATTGCTGCAAAACTCTAGATGCTTGTCCAGGGAGGATTGTTTATTGAATGGGTTAAGACATCTGTGGCAAAAGTATTTTCTACCATCGTGTTTATCGATTTGTGATGACAAAAGCCTACTCAAGTTCTTAATCCAACAGTAGTGATTCGTTTCATCTTTGTGTAACAAAAGTAAGTTTATCACTGTCACCTCTCTCCGCTTACTGATTCTCAAAACGTTTACCCCAGACTCGTATCCATATACGTTAATGGCGTAAGGATTTTGCTTCTCAAACTTGGCAATGTCCCTTAGTGTAACAGGAAACTCCATTCCCGTCCAGTCAAACCTCTCAGAGCTCTCTCTCATCTCAGCATTCAATCTTTCACCGTGATTCTCTTTGGGAAATACAGCAGATGTCACCGCCCACTTGAAACACTCATCGTCATTATCATTCTTGACATTCATTATAGCCTTCTTATCAGCCAGAACCTTTGGTAGAGGTATGTAAGAAGTCCCAGACACAGGCTCAAATGGGTTAATGTGTATATCAAAGTACTCAACTCGATCAAATTGCCACCCAGACTGTTCACCTTCAAACTTCGCGACATTTTCAAGTTGTAATTCCGTCATTGCATCGAATAACTTAGATAGGTCAGTTGAATCCGTTACTATTTCAAGTTTAGTATGAAAGTACCCCTCAGTGTATTCAACATTACCCGTAACAAGATCATCTTTTACGAATGTACAAGTTAGTACAAACTTCACCTTGATGGGTTTTCTTCTAGTATAAAGTAACTCCAAAACCTTTGGTTTTATTTTCTTGATGAACTCTCGAGGACCGTACCCCTTCTTACCATCGATCCGATAGGTTTTGAAGAACCCTTTCAGTGCCCTTTCCTTTTCTTTTACACTGAACGGCTCTAGTACATCCCAGATCCTTCTTACTTCCTCCTTCAACTTCCTGATTCTTTCGTTCGCAGGCTTTTTGATTCTCTTTGGGACATAATTCAAAATCCAATTCGCAAACTTGTTTATGTTCTTTTGTACTCTTTTTTTATATTCCGAAACACGTTTTCTCCACAGAGGAGTGACATTTGTTCCCCACCTTGGAGGTACGTATTTGGTAGGCCTAAGAATAGGTACACTTATTTCTGGGACAGGCTCATCGAGAATATGCGTTGTTCCCCCACCACCCCCACTACCACTAGATACCTCTTCAGGCATCCCCAGCGCCTTTAGTAACTCTCCCCGGCGCATCTTATAATATTTGGCTATCTTGCGCTCCTTGGCAATGGCGCGGAGCTCTTTGACAGTTTGATGTTGATTTGGCATGATGAGTGTTTGGATGTACAGTGTCATTCCTTTAAGATGATATGGATGACTTTTGGATCCTGCACGCGTGCAGGATTTTTTGTGTGTTTGGTCTTGAAGTGCTGGCCTAGAACTGTCACTTTCCTACTACTTACATGACAACTGCATTATCCAAGATGAATAATATTAATTAACAGGTTGTTATTATTCATCGTAGTTCGGTTTTCTACTGCTATAGAAAAAAATTCAACCAACCCTTAAAATCGAGAGGTTGAGACGTCTCCTGTGCTAGAACATCACGAGGAACGCATGTGATATGAAAGGCAAAGTTGAGCCGCCTCACCAGCATGACCCTGCTATAGGCGAGGCACCCAAAGACTATTTTCGGTAAAAATCTGTTCGGAAGCAAGGTGAGCTAGATTTTCGAATATCGAGCACACAGGCCCCAGGATTTGAAAACCGTGTATCTGAATAGATTTTCAATCTCTAAGATAACACCTAAAACATTCGCAACAAGGGAAAAGTAACGACTGCGTTTTCGGAAAGGCTATTTAAATTTTTGCAATTTTTGGCACCTAATACTAGGTTACCTAGCACCTTTTAGAAGGTGCCGTCCAGCTAGCGATAGGGACCTTAAGCAAAACACGACGACGACGGTGACTACAAGGGCAACAAACAACAGCGTTGATGAACGAGACAAGGAAACTGCACGTGCAAAATACAGTCTGGTAGATTTCTTTGCCGTCCTCTGCAAAGCCACAACATGAAATGACCATTTTTCAGGTTTTCTGGAAGACGCGAGTGCACAACGACAAAATTGGCAAGAAGAATTTGTAGTGAACTGTGAACGGGTTAAGTTGGAAAAATCGGCGGCTTGAAAAGTTATGGAAAGGAAATAAAACAAGCCAGCCGCCATTGATACAGGAGAAATACAATCGGTCGCGTCTTCGGCATCGTCGTCGTTCTTGCTTAACCCTTAACGGACCAACTACGCATATATGCGTAGAAATATACAAGGTTCTTTTGAGGAGCGATTTCAGAGGTTTTAAAGGGCTTGGGTACCACCAATTCATTTAATATAGCTAATATGAATTAGTTTTTCAGTTTATCGAAGCTTCGGTAGAATTTAGGAAGATTTCATTAAAGTTTTTGAGCGTAAATTTCTTTGTGTGTTTTTTGTGATCGGGAGAGAGTATATATAGAGAGTTCATGGACAAAAACTTTTTTAATTTTATCAAGAATTTATCAAGAAATTTAATAAGGATTTTTGTTCTGATTAAAAAAAAATTATAAATTTATCAGAGATTTATCAGAAATTTTATCAGAGATTTTATCAGAGATTTCAGAAAAAATGAAATTGAATATTGGTTTAAAGATATAATATGGAATAATAAAATGGAACGGTTAACAGTAAAAGAATTGAAGGTTATTGCTAAAGAATTGGGTGTTAAAAGATATTCTCAAATGCTTAAAGCAGAACTCAGAGAAGCTATAAAACAAGCACAAGCACCAAGCATTAATATTGTTGAAAAATCTACCCCTGAAAACCTCAAACAACCTATTAATAAAGTATTGGAAAATCTAAATGTAGAACACATGAGAGCTATAGCTAAAGAGAAGGGTATTAAAAAATATTATTGGATGACTAGACCTGAATTGATTGAAGAGTTAGGTGATATAGACATAGACTCAAACAAATTATCGAATATTATTGATGAAATAATAACGGCAACAAAAAAGTATGAGTGTATTCATGGAATTTTTAAATATCAATGCAAAGAGTGTAATGGATCTCAAATATGTCCTCATAATCAAAGGAAATCACGTTGTAAAGAATGTAAAGGTGGTAGTATTTGTGAGCATAAAAGGGAGAGGTATATGTGTAAAGACTGTAAAGGTAAAGGAATATGTATTCATGGAAAACAAAGAAGTTTTTGTAAGTTATGTGGAGGATCTCAAATATGTGAACACAACAAACAGAAGACGCATTGTAAAAAATGTCGCACAACACAAGATACACAACAAAAAACATAAAGTTATATAACGCAAGTCAGTGTTACATAACAAAATTTATATAATTCAGTCAATTTGAGTGAAAAAATTTTATCAAGGATTTATTATCTAAATCTTAAACTTAAAGTTATGGGAGAACCCCTCAGATCAAGTTTTTTCCATTCAATGTCTAAGATACTTAAATCGAAGTGGTTTATGAGGCTCTCATATTTTTGAACTGGAATTATTGGATAATCCTGTGAGGGTATGTTAGCAAGTAGGTGTGATGGTGAGAGTTTCACAAGTTCTCCATATTTGGTGTTATTCATATATGACGACTTATTATCCACTATACTACACATAAGTCTCAGTGGTTCCTTAATCTGTATATTTATGAGGTATAATTTACCGGGATTTATGACTTCAGGCACCCCCAAACCAACTTGTAGCCCTTTCGTAAGTTTAATGTTAAAGATCTTATTGGAATATAGATAGTCAACAGTATCAGTCTCAATGATTGTTATCTTTGCCCTATCAGTATCATTAAGAAAGATCGCTTGGATATTACGCAGTGAATATGTACCAGGCTGTATTATTATGAGGGGCTGATTCTTATCATTGAATAATATCTGTTGATCCTTGAAATTAATCAATCTTTTGGTTTTTATATTACAATCCAGGAGTTGTATCTCCCGAAGATTTTCCAGTGGAGGATCCAAATACACCCTAGTTTCAGACTCGTACATGGTAATGCTCAACATTTTGTTTGATTACTCCATATTCACCTTTAAATTTATATAATCAGCATCTGAGAGGAATCGAGCCTTAACAAAAACAAAATTTGCATTGACGTAATCACATTCCTGAGCGACGTTAGAAACCAGCCTTTTTAAAGTAAACATAAAATCTACTTTTCAACTTCAAATCCACTTTCCAACTTGCTTGTTGCTATGTCGTAAAAGTATGTAATCTATTGTTCTACACGTGAGCATTAATTTACACACAATCATAATCACGTGAAATACTCATGAACTACCGAAATAGATACCACGCTAATCCACCAGCGACAACTATAAATGCTAATATATTCTTTTCATGCTGCGTTGAGTCAATATTATTTTCATGCTTCGTTGAGTATGTTTGCGTTGAGTCTGTTTTAATTGAGGGTTTTGGTTTCGTTTCAGTTCTATGTGGTAACTTTACCTTTGAAGATCCCATGTTATGATTTATTCCAACCTGTTTTGCTTCAGTGTTTAGGGAATTGTTCACTCCAAAATTCATATCATTACTCGCTTTCATAAGTTTATTATTAAAACCAGTCACGCTTTCAGTGTTGATTATCATATTACTAGGCATTAGCCATACACCAGGAGCAATAGCTAAATCAAGCCGTAATTTCGCTTCCTGCACAGCTAATTGATATCTTTGTATAGAACTAGAAATGTCATTCTCGATCACACTACTCTCAAACAAATTTATGAATTCTTGTTGAGTTTCAATCGCTCCACCACCATTACCGTAAATCGAGTTTCTAGTGTTGACTTGCGCTCCTAATATACAGTAAACAAAAGCTTCAACAGATCGATTCAATCTACCAAGTCCAGCTTTAGTGAGTCCATGACCACTTGTTGGTATAAACCAGGCATATTTGAAATCAGCAAAATCGTCATTACGGATGAATGAGATGAGATCACCTTTTTCTTTCTTACCTCCTTCATCAGCAAATTTACCACCTTCACCAGGCCACTGATCAGCTTTATCATCGTAATTCCTCACAATATGAACATTTTGATATCCACCACCCGCTCCATGATATCCAGCACCATAATCAATAAATATATCTCCTAAACCTCCATTTCGACCGCCTTTCCATCTAAAGTCAGAGTTTTTTGAGATTCCAAATTCAGCGCACAATCGTTGATATGCTACTTTACTATATGGATTATTATTTATTACAAAAGGTTGCTCCTCAGGTAAGGGAAGGCTCAATTCATATAATATCCTCCTTATTGTGAAATATACATGAAACTTGATAAAGCTACTCACTACTTTAGGATAATTTAGACTCTCAAAAGGACTTATACCACAACCTGAGGTCGCGCACCATACTGCAAAGTTAAGTTGTTGTGGCCAATAATTCATATCGGGTGCGTTCAACCATTTTCTACTCTGTTTACCAAACTTGAAAGTTACAACTTGGGATGTAAATATGTTTCTCATCTTTCCTGTGAATTTCTTAGTATTTGAAACGTATATATCCAATGAGGTCAGCATTTTTGTTATGTCACTTGTAAAGTCATCAAAATCAATTGCAGGTATTGGATAAGATCGATTAGTCATAGTTAAACTCTTTGGGAATGAACTCAATGCATCATCATCCAATCCTAAATCTTTCCATAAAAGTCTTTTCAAACGGGGTGATAGGTCATCAGTCCATGTTTTTCCAGTGAGGTCATCATAAGACATGATTGTTGTATCATTCACTTTCCACTTAATGTATCCTCCATACGGATCAGCTACAACTTCGAATTGACTGTGATCAGCCTTTGGATACCTATTTCTGAAATCATTTAGTAAACCCATCTTATTATTTACGTTGATAATAGGATGCTTTTAAATCAACACCGTTCTTTTCTAATACCAGCATAACAATTCCATCCTACAGGAGTTCTCTCAAATGACATTTTCAACGTACGGGAGCTGTTAACTCCTTTAATATTTCCGCACGAACCTCTGTCCTTATCTGATTCATATTTAAGTTTTTTTCTGTATCTTTCCTGTTTTTTTGACGAATTTCGAGTTTTAGTTTTTCAAACTTGTCCACCTCTGATAAAATTAATGAAAATTCTTGGTCGGATATGGCGTTATCTTTCAGTGCCTTTGAAACCAAGTCGTGAATGGTATTTACTTTTGCTTTTGCTAGAGAAACTGTCTGTTCATGTTTACTAACTTTATGGGAAAGTCGTTTAGAAGCCGCACCGAATCCAACTGATATTCCCCCACAAATACCTCCCACCGCTCCTAATGGGATACCAACAGCAGCACCAAAACCAGTAAGGGAGGTTCCAAGTCCACTTGCAGATAAAATAACTGAAAACACCCCACTACCAACACTTATTTTTGTAAATATTCCCCTCGCTCTATTGTATTTTTTCCTAACATCCTCGTAATGTTTAATTTCCTTCTCAAGATTTTGTAGTACTTCGCATGACTTTTGTAGTCTGAAATTATTTGGATCACCATTCATAGGTAATTGTGGATAAATTCTATTGTAGTCTTCCATTTTTTTTCTGATTAACACGATATCTTTAAATAAATTCGAACAGGTTTGTTATTCAAGTCAACCTTTTTTCCATTTTCATCTAAAAGCAATAAAGTAAAGTAGTTGACTGGATTTTTGTTTTTTGGAACTCTTAAACAAGTATTATTTGGAGATGGAATAACAGATAGTAGTTGTGAGGGATTAAGTTCTATATTTTCACCGCTGGGGATTATATTGGAATATGAAGACTTTGACTCTATAATATCACACATTAAGTAGAAAGGTGAGTCATACCTCACTATATTCGTGTAGATAAATATCAATTGTATCTCTTTTACATTGGTTAAGGGTGGATCCAGATAGATTCTTGTTTCAGGAGTTAGCATAGTGATATATAGAAAAATTGTATCATTCTTCATGTTTTTTTTTTTTTTACTTATCGTCTCTTCTTTTTAAACTGTTCCACAAAATATAGAACTACAGCCACTATCAGCAGCCAAGCATTCTTACCTAAAAATCCAATAACCTCCCCCGCTGTTTTGAAAAGAAAGCTCACGATGGCTCCAACCATTCCTGGCAATATTTCACCAAGTTTCTTACCAATAGTTTTCAACCCATTACCAACACCTTTACCTAATTTGGTTAGACCTTTAGAAAGATTAGAAACAATAACACTAATCACAACACCTACAGCACTCACAACAGCAAAGACTGTAAAACCGTACTTTTTGAAGATGGCCTTCACACGATCACGTAATGGTAGTTTTTCTAATATTAACTCGTTTCGTCTCTTGATATCAGCTATTTGATTTTCGTTTAATATTATATTCTTTCTCGATAATTCTTGATATTCATTAACCTCGGTTTGTAAACGATCCCTACTTTGTTCTAACTTTGTTAAATTGGACAGCCCCTTCTTATATTTTTCAAGTTCATCTTTGTATTTATTTAATTTACTCAAAAGTTTCTCAGACTCTGTTTTAGCTTCTATCTTCTGTTTAACAGCTGTATCCAAATAGCTATCTTTTTCCGCGATTGTTACTTGTTGTTTCTCAATGAATTCACGTAGATCTTTTTCTTTAGCAACATAGCGATCTATCTCCTGAGGATATACTTCTGTGGTTGCTTTTAAATATTATACAATTCTTTATTCTTTTCATTTGCTTCCTCCAACTGTGACTTAAGCTTATCATTTTTTCCAAGCATGGTTTCATAATCAGAACCTAGAGCTTTTAAGATGGCTTTTGGCAACCCATCAACTTTTATTACCCCCTCTTTATCAATCAAGATATGATCTTTAGCATTACTCTGAGTACTCAATTTAACCTTAAAATTACCATCCTTATCCCATTCTGCTGTAAATGGGGATTCCAAAGGTTTAAAATCAGGAAATAAACTTTTGATATATTGCAGTGCATCTCTCCTTTCATCATATTTCTCACTAAGTAGAGGTCTTTTCACTTCCTCACCCTCCTCATCCTCCTCATCCTCTCCCTCATAAGCAGGATTTTGATAAGTGGTGGATGTATTTGTTTTTGGGGTCATATAAATTGTTTCATCATTATCATCACCACCTAGATCAGCTGTTGTATCAAAAGGATTTTTATTTTCAGTTATATCTCCACCTTCTGCCATGATTTTTTACTCATCAGTAAGAAATCTTTAAACTGCTCACACATTTATCTAAAATAATTTACTAACAATATAACCCAATGCTAGCATACCACCACCTACATATGCCATTTCACCCATCTTTTGATTGTCACTAGGTCTATAATAATCAGAGAATTTTGGTTCATGTGTCTGACTATAAAATTTCAAAGCTTCATCTGTATTCGAAATATTTTGAGAAGCCTGGTGTTTAGCATCCTTCTGTTTAGAGTACCAATCAATTAGATTCTGTCTGTTTTCCTGATATTTTGCATAATCTTTTTGATATTTTTCTATTGCCTTGTCGTGTCGTATTCGTTCTGCATCTGTTTTATCACCTGATAGATATTTTGCAAGATATGAACCACCAACAAAGGTAGTCGCATTCAAAATGGCTCCACCAACCATCATTGCTATTGCTGCCATAAATCTTTAATTTGGTAAAATCTTTTGATCCTCTAAATATGTTTTTAGATACATACTACCAGACAGGACAGCTACCCATTTAGCATAGTTTGTAATACTTGAGGAGGGATCGTTCATAAATGATTCTTTCAGTGCCTTTTTAGATAAATATCCGACTCCAGCTGCTAATCCGATAAGGACTGCTGAATCAGTAACAGTTTTAACAAGTTTATTATCAGTTGACATAATTTTTATTGATGATATAGAAAACCTTTAAACTACTTTCCTAATATCATTGCTATTTTCGGAGTTGGTTGAGGTGGTGGTTGGGAGGGTTGTGTGGGAATATTTGATGGTGGAACTTTAGTTGGAACGTGAGATAAATCTACTATTCTGTTTTTGTAGTACCTCATAAACATGTCAACTGCAGTAAACCCTATTCCAACGATAGACAAAACAGTAGTAAAAGATAGCTCTGGAATCCATGCTTTTGTGGTTTCTTCTTCTTCATTGGAATTTTCTTCCTGTTTAGTCTCCTCTTGTTCATTTTCACGTTTCATTTCCCTAGCCAACGCTTCTCTAGCTTTTTTGTTATGTTCTGCCAGTTTCTTACCAGCTGCGACCTTTTTAGGATCTTTCTCTTTCTTTTTAGTATCTTTCTTTTCAGGTATAGGATCCATTGTAATTTGTTCAACAACTTGATCAGACATTATTATTTTATTTCACAAAGTAAAGAATCTTTAAATCAGTTGTGCTGAGTGACCTGCTCAGTTTTGTTAGAATTTTCTTCCTGTTTAGTCTCCGATTGTTCCTTTTCACGTTTCATTTCCCTTGCTTTTTTGTTATATTCTGCTAGTTTCTTACCAGCAGCAACCTTTTTAGGATCTTTCTCTTTAACATCTTTCTTATTTTTAGTAGTAGGTGGATCCATTGTAATTTGTTCAACAACTTGATCAGACATTATTATTTTATTTCACAAAGTAAAGAATCTTTAAATCAGTTGTGCTCAGTGACCTGCTCAGTTTTGTTAGAATTATCTGTAATTGTGCTTGAAAATTCTTGTATTTTGTTGATTTTAATGTGCTTAGCAACCTGGAATAGTCCGCTAGCAAGTGCTACCAATCTTCCACCTTTTAATGCTAAGAGACCTGCAAGGTTTGTCAGTTCACGATTAACCAACTCATCATTCTTCAAATCTTTACAAAGCGCATCAATGTCATCTACAGGAACCATGTAAGAAATGGTATGAGAAACTAATTGAAGAGATGAATCTACTAATCCACCACTAATTTTCTTGCCCAATACTGCTTGGTATCGATTAAAATATTTTTCAACATCTTTTACCGTGAGTTTCTTTATATCACCTAGACTCATATCAACACCTAAATATTCCTTTGTAGTTCCAAGAACTGCGATAATAGCTAGTGATTCTTGTTTTATTTCAATATCATCATCTTTTACATCATCTTTTACCTCTGGTTGTTCTTCCATATAATCTTCAACTTCTGTCATATTTTAATTTTGTAATAAAACATAGATTCTTTTAAATCACCGCAGGAATCTCTAAATAACATTGGAATGGATAACGTAAACATAAACAGAGTCTAGAATATTTTTCAGTTTTCAGTAGTTCTACAAACTTTTTAATAGTTTCAGAGTCTAAATCACCTCCATAATCTTCGAAAAGCATCTTCATACCTTTCTGTGATGGATTATGGAATGTAACAACACAAGCCACATTTTCACGGAATGGTTTTGCTATGGATGTTAATTGCTGAGTGAGAACCCACACTGATAATCCATGATGTCTTCCAGAGAATGCTAGATCTATAAACTTGTTCGATCGTTTCTTTAGATCATTCGAAACAGCACAGCCGTCTAAAATTATTAGTGTATTAGTACCAGAGAACAAAGTTTGACAATCAGTTAACAATTCGTTAATCTCATCAATATTACTAGCATCTGGTGATAATACAAAGAAACGTTTATCTCCGTGAGCAAATTTATGATAGGTTTTATTTTTAGAAAAAGTCGGACATATGAGAACAATGTATTCAAACACTTTTCGAAATGGTCCTCGGAGCTGATCTATTATATACTTTGTCTTTCCACAATTTGTTGGACCTGTTATAATACAATGAAAAGGAACTTTATCTCGTAATTCTTCCATCTTTTAACTAATACATGATTGATCTTAAGTTTGAATTCATGATCTCCATCAACGCATCGGCTACCACAAACATGTAACAAGTCATAATACCAGATCCACTAAGATTTCTTTTAATTTCTATTTTTACACCATCTCCTATATTGTTTAAGACCAGACCTCCTCCATGAATACCATTATCAGGGTGAGTTCTCAAATCTATCCACAGAGCAAACTTATTAGCATAAAAATCCTTTTCCTTTACACCCTCTCTTCCGAAACGTTTCTTTACCGACTCCCAGAGGTCTGACGGTACCATTCCCTTAGAGTAGATACGGTTTGGTATACCATCAACATCGATATTTATTGAGGTGATACCCGGATTGAAAAAATTCTCAGAGTCTCGTGCTCCTGGGGTGTTGGGTATTGTAAACAAACATAATATCCCTGTCATTGACCTTCTAGGTAGATTAATATGCTGGTTTATAACACTGTCAGAAGGTCTGGATATTGTGAAAGTTTTGTGTAGAGTGACATTCTCGTAAAAGAATCCTTTACCAACCTGATAAGCTGACTGTGCCTCACGAGCTAAGTATTCGCTTGAGATACAAGAATATTCCAACTCAAGGTTTGTGATTTTGTAAGTTGGGGGTTTGGTCGTGTCAGAATAAACAACAATATCAGAAACTGGGGCTAGTGTAATCTCAAAGATTAGTTGATGATCTAATGCCTTTGGATAGAAAGCTCCATGATCGTTGAGAATAGGATGGTTTAGTGGGATATGGTACTTGGTGTTGTGTACTACTGCAAGGGCTACTTCCTTAGCATCTGTGTCTACCTTATCACCCGCATTTGTTCTAAGCTTCCTCATATTTTCAGAAGAAATACCTTGCTTTAATCTATCCTCACGATCTTCATCTGTTAAGAATAAGTCATGGTAGGTTTGAAATAGATCGTATCTTTGAGTATCCTGTAGTGTTTCACCACCAAAAAGAACTCTCAGTCTGGATACAAGGTTACTACCTACATTATTAACGAGGGTGTTATCAGCATGACCATCAACAGTCAAGTTAAATAGTAGAGATAAACTTCCAGGTACAAGAACTAAATTCTCGGTAAGTTTTGGAATATTTATATATAGTGTTTCTCCAGGATTAGCTGATGATGGATTTAGTGTAATTCTATTCAATGTTGATTCCGCTTTCAAACCGAGTGGCTCTCTTGGAATCCTGTTTGGGTTAATTTTTTCAGATATAGCTTGCGACATATTTTATTTTAAGGATAGGTAGAATATTCTTTAAATTAGTAACGGAAACATGTTATCAAAAATATATTATTCAACTTATGGATATTGGAAAGGATATTCTGCAATTCCTAAATTAGCTGAAAAAGCAAAAGTTAGTGAAGATGAGGCTAAAAGATGGCTTGAGAAACAGGCTATGTGGCAAATCTATCTACCAGCTCCAAAATATATCCCTAGACCCCACTGGACTGTAGATAAACCTAATCAGATTCACCAAGCAGATCTATTATTTTTACCACATGATAGAGTTGGAAGAAAGACTTATCGATATGCTCTGGTTGTGATTGATATAGCTAGTCGATACAAAGATGCTGAACCATTAACCTCAAAAGAAAGTCATGAGATATCCAAAGCCTTCAGTAATATTTACTCTAGAAAGTTAAAATATCCCAAAACATTAATTGTTGATCCAGGAAGAGAATTTATGGGTGATGTGACAAAACTTATGAATATACATAATGTAAACATACAACGATCTGAAGCTGGAAACCATAGAGCTCAAGCATTTGTTGAAAGAGCAAATAGAACATTAAGTGAACGATTATTTAGTCATCAATATGCACAAGAAATGATTAGTGATGATCGATCTAGAGTATGGGTGAAACGATTACCAGCTATTTTGAAAAGTTTGAATAGTACACCAACGAGAATAACTGGGGAAGAGCCTGTGAAAGCTATAACAATGAAATCGGTTGATATTGATCCTCCAAAGTATAAGCGAGTTGTTGGACATAATGAGGTTAGACTACCACCTGGTGTTAAAGTTAGATACTTACTTGCTCCTGGTGAAGATGAAGGTGGAGAACGAAGGAGAGCTACAGATCCCATCTGGAGTATACAGGTTTACGATCTTTCTAGAAGTGTTGTTTCACCTAATCAACCAGTTTTGTATTATTTACTAGATGGTCTGAGACGTGGTTTTGTGAGGGAAGAGCTTCAGGTTGTACCAGACGATACTGAGCTGCCGCCTAATTCTGTGTTGCAACGATAATGCCCGTGGGCAAAAGTATTTATACCATCTTCACAAATGATTCTCTTGTCATCATCAGCAGATAGTGCAACTTTATTAACAGTTTCAGTATAAACATCATGCTCATGACTTCTTATTACATTCATCTGTCTGTATTGTTTTTCACCATTGAATAGACATCTCTTATAATCATCAAGCGACATGGTCTTTTCTACAACTGATTTCTTTACCCCTTTGTCCTTTTTTATCTCTTCTCCATTATCCATCCTGAATGAGTATAGCTTTGGTCGTAGACATACAAATTCAGCTATCTGTTCACCACCAGCTTCATCTTTAAACATACCGATTAATTTTTTGTTTACACCAGTCTCGATACCTGATGGGTGGTTTTTAGGATAATTACTAGTATCAAACATATCTCTCACATCTGGACTGATATCCTTATAGAAATCATCTGTTTCTATCTCATATACAAGACTATCTGTATCTGTATATAACAATTTAGCTTTTTCATCATATTTGTTTTTGGTATAATTATAGTGAAAGTTATACATTATTGTTTTACTTATATCTAGAATGCACATACCTAAGTAAACAGGCTTATTGAATTCTATTTTTGTTTTCTTCATGTGGATGGCTACCAGATTTTCACAAAAGATAGTACGATGTTGAAAGTTAGGTTTTGATATTAATTCTTTAGCATCTTTTTTATTCGTAACCAATTTAACGTCCACCCTTTTTCTAATGTTTTCCATGGTTTTACCAAATACGGAGTTATTCATCAGCTTGAAGAAATCTTTTTCAAAATCGTTGGTTGCTTTAGCTCTGAGTTTAGTATTCAAGTCGATGTATGGTTTCAACCATTTAGACTCTTCAAATGTAATGCCTCTATGAATCTTAGTGACTTTTAATCCTAGACTTTCATAAACTTTCAGTGTCTCGTGGTGAACTACATACTTTACCTTATCGTAGAGGTTTGGTATTAATTTCTCAACCTTATTAACTACAAGTCTCTCTGGAGCTAGAGGATAATCATTATGCAGGTCATGAAGGTGATGAGGATATTCTAAATCAACCTCGAGTATGCATGGTATATTTTTCCAGTCTGTAAGCTCTTTATCACTCATCCATCTAAAACCATGAGTAGGTAGTGGTTTACTCATTCCCTCACCATATAAGTTATTTCTATCAAGATATGTAATATACTTTTTAGGTTGGTTTGGATCATATTCGTTCATGTATGAATTGTTAGCTTTAGCATATCTTTTAGATATCTGAGATACACCTCCTCTAATACCTTTCTCAACCATAAGTAGCATGTCGATGTCAGTTAGCAACTCCAAATTCACTTTCGTTAACTTTAATGCTGCATCCCAAGATAGTCCGGGCGCTGTATAATACCAAGCAGGGTCCAATCCATAGTTTTCAATACAAACATCTCTAAAGTTCTCAAATACATCAGCTAACAGGAGTACATCTGACTTAAGATATAGATCGTGATATTCCCTCATTGTTTTCATATTGAAGGTTTCCCACACCTTTTGAGCATGTTGGTAATTATCTTCTGTTATATCTTCATCGTTTAGTTTTGAATAGAATGCATCCTTTGGTGGAAGTTGGGTTTCGTTTAGTTTATTGAATCCATCAAACCAATCATATGGAAATACACCCTTTCTCAACATCATATTCGTTTTATCTTTAAAAAAATCTTTCGTTTCAGTTAGTTTCTTATCTATTGGAGAAAGACACTTACTTCCAGATAATACACCTCTACAAGCATCACACTTTCCACATTTAGTAAGATTATCAACTAATTTATCGAGACTGGTTGCCATAAATTTAAATGAATCTATGAATCTTATCTCTAGCTTAGCATCACGCTGCTTATCTTCTTTATCAACCACAATTTGTTTTGTGAAAGAAATATATTTTTCCTCATTATTAGGTATGCAGTTTATTTTACCTTCTGATGTACCAAGATTCTTTATAAAAAGATGAGAGTCATATCCATATAGGTTGTGAACTATTACTGGGATGAAATTTGGAATCTTGTAATTTAAGTTGCAATCATTATGAGCTGCTCCTCTATACTTTCCTGTAAGGTGGCAGTGGTCCAATACCTTATCTCCTCCCAATTCATGATCACCCCCACATATATGACAGTGGGTAGCATTTTTATAGTTTATTTTATCATTTTGAGACATATTCTCAACTTCCTTATGGTTGGTTTTTTCAATAAAATCATTATAAATTCTCTTAATATCTGACTCTAATTCATCAACAAATATCTGCGGGATGACATCGTCTGGTGATTCAGCTGTGTATTGTACAAGCGTGGGTGGAGATATGTTATCATCAAAACACTTGATGTAATAACAGAATCCTGATGGTTTGTGCTTTTGATATTGTTTAGTAAAGCTTTTACTTTCATCTGGAGAGCAGGTGTGTATTTTCTCTGGAAAGCTCTCAAAGTCACCATATACAACAAATGGTACTAGCATTTTTTTGTTATAATTATTGAATTTAATATACATAGGATTTCCATCTTTATCTTCAGGCATAACAATCTTAACTGCTTCATTATTGTTGCAGTATTCAATATGTTCTTCTAATGAGTCTATAGAGTTGAATGAGTTTAGACAGTTATCACAACAGAAACGAGCACCATTATGCTTATTATAATTATTAAATCTTGACATGTTCTTAATCCAACAGTAATGATTTGTTTCATCGTTTGATATTAAGAGTAGATTTATCTTTTGTACTCTAGACTTATTACTACGTCTGATTATGATTGGTTCATTCTCATAGCTTAGGATATTGATCCCATATGGGTTTTGCTTTTCAAACTTATCAATCTCTTTTAGTGAAACGGGGAACTCTATTCCTGACCAGTCGAACTTCTTAGAGTTTTCTCTCATTCGTTTATTTAGTCTCTCTGGATGAACATCTTGTGTATATATAGCAGAGGTTACTGCCCACTTAAAACACTCATGATCATTTTCATTCTTAACGTTTATAATTGCCTTCTTGGATGCTAATTTTGATGGTAGTGGAATATAAGAACTTCCAGAAAGAGGTTCAAATGAGTCTATGTGTATATCAATGTATTCTACATAGCTGAATTTCCAACCATAACCGTTAACTTCAAATCTCTCAAACTCACTAAGTAGTTGATTAGACATAGTGTTGAATATGATAGATAAATCAGTTGCTTCAAGAATAATTTCCACAAGTGAATGAAAGAATTTTGAAGTTTTATCAATATGATCAGTTAGTAGACTCTCTTTTATAAACTTACACGTTAAGATAAATTTCACCTTGATCGATTTGTGAGATTTCTTTTTCTGATCAATGAGATCTATAACTTTTTGTTTTATTTTATTGATAAATGTCTTTGGACCATACCCTTTCTGCCCATCTATCCTATAGGTTTTTAGATACCCCTTCAACGCTGTTTCTTGTTCTTTTGGAATGAAGCTTTTGAATATTCGGTTAAACCTTTCCTTCTGACTTTCTACTCGTTTTTTCACAGTCTTTTTGATATTTTCTGGGGTTAAAGATAGAATCCAATCTGTGAACTTTTTACTCGCTTTCTTTATTGGTTTGACAACTTTGTTTTCAAAATTTTCAATTGATGTAGGTTTTAATATGGGTTTAGAAGGTTCGAGAATAGGAACATTAATCTCAGGTATCGGTTCATCAAGAATGTGTCTTTGTGGCTTTTTAGCAATATTAGTCACAGGGGTTGGAATTAGATCATCATCATAAAATATTATTCTAGGATCATGTGTTTCTTTTATCATTTCAATAAGTACTTCTTTACGCTTTCCAGAATATCTTTTAACACCTAGTTCTTTAGCGAGGGCATACAATTGTTTTTTTGTTAGCCGTTCCATTTTTATTATTCCATATTATATCTTTAAACCAATATTCAATTTCATTTTTTTCTGAAATCTCTGATAAAATCTCTGATAAAATTTCTGATAAATCTCTGATAAATTTATAATTTTTTTTAATCAGAACAAAAATCCTTATTAAATTTCTTGATAAATTCTTGATAAAATTAAAAAAGTTTTTGTCCATGAACTCTCTATATATACTCTCTCTTCGGGTATTTAAAAATGGCGACTTCGAGGATAGCTCCAGCAACAGATTTTGAAGTCGAAAGTGGTGAAAGCGCCGTTGAACTTGAGTTTGTCGATGAGGATGACCTTCCTCTGTCCTGTGTTCGTTCCGAACAGAATTTCTTTGAGCATCCAGAGTCGGATGAAGAAGTGGGCTCCGATTTTTTGTCAGACTCAAGTGGTAGTGAAGCAGATGAAGAAGGGGAAAGCGAGGATGATGAAGAAGTGGAGACGGTTGAATCGATTTGGACCGAAGAATTAACCAGAAGAACTGATATTGACTTTGATCAAGCTGTTGGAATGGCTGTGGATCCTGCATCATTGAACACAAGCAAAGATTTTTTTGAGCTCTTTTTCACAGATCAGGTATGGCAGCTGTTAGTCACGCAGACTAATTTGTATGCGGAACAGAAGAGAGGGGCTGAACAAAATTCAGTTTGGTATCCAGTGTCTGTGGAAGAAATGAAAGCTTGGCTAGCTCTTTATTTGTGCATGGGTATTGTAAATAAGCCAAATATTAAATCCTACTGGAGCACTGACCCAATGCTGAGCACTCCATTCTTCCCTGCTATTATGTCAAGAACGAGGTTTGTTCAGATTTTACGTTACCTTCATTTTGTTGATAACAACCTTGCCCCCAGACCTGACTCACCAGACTACAACAAGCTATACAAAATTCAACCTGTTCTTGATCTTGTGGTGCCCAGATTTAGAGCAGTTTATCACCCTGAGAGGGAACTTGCTGTTGATGAGACTCTGATAAAATTCAAAGGCAGAGTTCATTTTAGGCAGTTCATCCCAAGCAAACCTGGCAGGTTTGGAATAAAGGCTTTTACTCTTGCCGAATCAACCAGTGGTTACCGTATTTACTCGTGTATAAGTCGACCTTTTATGACCAAAAAATCATCCCAAAAAATCGCCCTCGACTTATACACGAGTCATACACAAAGACCTGACCAAGCAATCCAAGAAATTAGCATAACAATTGCCCGAAGTCCGTTACGAAAACCGAGTTTACAAAACCAGTTCTAATTGTGCTCGAGTTTTGTCAGTTTTCGGCACATTTTTCGTCAACAAAAAAGTGTGAAACTCTAAATGTTAAGTGATTTAAACGCAGACCTACTGGAAATGATTTCTATTGTGTCTCTTGATCTGTAGAGCAGACATTTTTCTTAAAGCTTCGCTGGTGTTTACGGGCAACCCTAAAACGCGGAACGACGGAATGGCGGAACAGCGGAATGACGGAAAATAACCCCGAATCCTAAAAGACGGAACGGCGGAAAATTACTGCAAACCCTAAAAGACGGAATGGCGGAAAATAACTGCAAACCCTAAAAGATTGAATGGCGGAAAATAACCCCGAATCCTAAAATAATAATAAAAACAAAAAACATAAAAAGAGAAAAGGAAATTAATTCTTAATTCCCGCCTCCCGACAAGATGTTTTAATTTTAGTTTTTGGAGGATCTTTCGTGTAACATTTGCGAGGTCTTGTCTTCAAGCGCTAGCGCCAATTTCCGCTCGCTCAGGCTTATACAACATGAATTTTTGACTTCTGTTTGTCTTTATCAGTTTGGCAGTTTTTTCATATTCCCACACTTCGTCCCCTTCCAAAGGATACCGAAGGACACTGCAAAAGACGTCTGCAGAGATTTACGCTTCTCCTTCAACTTATTTTGTTATTATTAATCTTTTTCAGTAACTAGTCCTTAGACGGTCAACATCATTCATGCCAGATAACAGCAAATTAAACTTAACTTGTTAACTTTGTTTATTTAAGCAAATGTGCAAGCCCTGCCGCCGTTTCTCGGGCGATCCTTTCTTGAAAGGCAAACTGTTCGACTGCCTTATTGGAATGGATGTACTGAAGAAATTTATCGAGGCTGCTCACCTTCTGTGACACTCCGAATGGGGCAAAGTCGAAGTACAAATATTCGAGCGTCATTGCGCACGGTTCGATGCTAGCGGCTTTGAACTTAATGACATGTTCACTTGAGATACCTTGAAGAATCTTGCCTTCTTTAAGGAACAGTCACTTTTCATTGACCTCGTCACTAAGTAATTTCTTGATCACGACCTTCTCCCCCTTCGCTTTTGCAACAAAAAACAATCCAAAGGAGCCACGGCCGATTGTCTCCTCCTTGTTTTGTAGAAGACTCCAGTCAAACAGTGTTAGGCGCGTATAATCTTCGATAAAGGGTTTTTCGGAATTTACCCTCCCATTTAGGGAGGGCAATTTAAAAGCCATAGAACTCAACAATTACGACAAGCTATACTCTGCTTCAATATAGACTACAAAATTTATCTGCACGTGGCGCGAGTGTAATTGCGACGTGGGAATTGCTATGCCAGGCGTCGGGTCAATTATCTTTGGTAAAACGTGTTAATGTAAGTTAGTTAATGATAGTACTTCCGTTGTCACGCGAATAGGCCATTGCATGGAGGCTTGATTCGTTTGCGTTTCCTCCAGTTAATATCCCCCACTTAAGAAAGTGAAAATATAAGCAGTAAAAACGTTGTTTGAGTCCCACCGTCTTCATTTAGATTTCCCACCTTCATACGTCACAGCCACATTTACATTTTACATTTAATGCCGCAGTCCCAGGGGTTTAACTGAATGATTTCGCTCTGTGTTAAAAATGAGTATTTTGTTTTCTTATGAGAGGATGCGTGATTTTTTTTGTCCCAACCAGGTGAGATTTCTAGTGAAGAATCAGATCGTTGGGGTGAGCGAGTTTAAAATTCCAATTGACGATTAACACATACATGAAGTTGTTAAGTGTATTTTTATTCCTCTATTATTATTACTATTATTATCATTTTTTCGCTATTCCGCCTTTAAGGTAATTTTCCGCCATTCCATCGTTTAGGGTTTGGGGTAATTTTCCTCCGTTCCTTCTTTTAGGGTTCGCGGCAATTTTCCGCCATTCCATCTTTTAGGGTTTGCAGTAATTTTCCGCCGGACCGTCTTTTAGGGTTTGCAGTAATTTTCCGCCGTTCCGTCTTTTAGGGTTCGCGGCAATTTTCCGCCATTCCGTCTTTTAGGGTTTGCAGTAATTTTCCGCCGTTCCGTCTTTTAGGATTCGGGGTTATTTTCCGTCATTCCGTCGTTCCGCGATTTAGGGTTGCCCGGTGTTTACGGTGCTGAACTTTCGTTTTCATCGAACGATTACAGTAGCTTAGTGACCTGGCAAATGCTGGCAAACACCGCCATCTTTTCCAAGATGGCGGTGTTTTCGTTAAGCGTTTCTTCGAAGCTCTTCGGCATTCCTCTGGTCTTCTAAATCTCCTTTCAAACTCATTGTAAAAGAATTCTCTAGAAAATCGAAGTGTTCGAGCGTGCTTAAATCGTGATGATATATAAACAAGTCCTAATAAACTTCAAAGCACATGATTACATTTCGCTCTGCCTTTTTTATTTTACCGTGTTTTCAGTATATTCTTAGGAAGAAAAGATTAACTTTCTTGGGAAATTTCTACTGGGCTGAATTTCACTACTTTAACCAGAAATGATGAAAAATCCGATTTTTGACCTTGAGAATGGGGGGTCGACTTATACACGAGTTCGACTTATACACGAGTAAATACGGTATGTCCTGGGAAGCAAAGTATACACTGGGAAGGAGGCTGGAGTTGTGCAGAAAGATCTGGGGAAAAGAGCTGTCATGTCTTTGATGGAACCTTTTCTGGACCAAGGATATTGTCTTTTCATGGACAATTATTACTCTTCTGTTGGTTTATTTGAGGAGCTAGAAGAGAGATCCACCCTTGCTTGTGGGACTGTAAGGTCTAACAGAGTAGACCTTCCAAGAGAGATCTGTAATCTTAAGTCCAGACAGGTAAAGCAACTGAAAAGGGGTGAGTCCCTGTACCGACAGAAGGGAACGTTGACTTGTGTGACATGGCGTGACAGAAAAGTTGTTAGCATGTTAGCCACTGTTCCTACAAGTGAGGCAGATTCTGTTGAAGTGGAGAGGTCTGTGAAGGTCAATGGCCAGTGGCAAAAGAGAAACTTTGCTCGTCCAGGTGTGATCAGTCTGTATAACACTTTCATGGGAGGTGTTGATGTTGCTGATCAGAGAGTGTCAACATATTCTAGACTCATGAGGGGCTCAGTATGGTACTTTAAGTTGTTCTTTTATGTTGTAGAAGTGTGCATATCAAATGCACACATTTTAGAGAACAAATCACTTATTCACACCACCAGAAATGGCCTACAGTTCAGAAGATCATTGATTGATGAGTTCACCCAACAGCAAAGCTTCTGGAAAGACACAAGGTCACCTCAAACTCCAATCCCACAAATTCGATTCAACCAGGATCACTTTCACCATCTTGTAAGCCACAATACAAGATCTACATGCAAGGTTCACCTACAACGTGTGGATACCTCATTCAGCTGTGCAGTATGTGGAGTGTGCTTGTGTCAAGAGCCATGTTTTCAAAGGTACCACACTCTGAGGGATTACCATTTCAATGATGAAGAGCGGGAAGGACCCAGGCGTCTAAAGGAAGGAAGGGGGAGGCCTCGAGCCAGGGGAAGACCTAGAACTTTGCAGAACTGAACATTAATAACATTAAGGCCATTTTAAAAGCAAAAGTTTTAACCTGAAGTGTTTTTGAGGCAATTACATTTTCCATAACAGTAACAATACAAACTAAAAAAAAAATTATTTTGGTATTAAATTCATTCAACTTTAATTACCTGAGTGAACTATTATTTAATACAAATGAGCAAGATTTTCATTTAAAATTTTTCTTTTATGTATTTTGATCTTAAATTAATTGAAAGGAAGCCTAAATTATGGATTTCTGCTACTGATTACAATTTTATAGCAAACTTACTGAAAAATGTGCATAATTATGGTAATTATGCAAATCGTGACGTCACGCATTAAACTATATCCCATAATATATAACACAAATTAATAGGCCATTTTATACAGATCTTAGATATATATGGTTTGTTATAGTTAACTTGAAAACATCTATGTGTTCAGACGTTTTTATCATGACCACTCATATTTTACAGAAAAAAATAAGACCCCCGTGGTGTTAAGCTCCCTAATTTCTGAAATAAAGATATTATTCCCTAAAATTTTCGAACACTTCAAGTTTCAGCCAAGATATCCGAACATATTTATAATATAGCTACGTTCTTACGCGCGCTCTGATTGGTCAAAAACCTATGTTTTATCAGAGTATAAAACATAGAAAAAGCGTGTTTTATTGTTTTTCGCCACATTACCTCTGCTCAACAATTCTGTAAGAGACGGCGTAAAACATTTTCTTTGAAGAAATTCATGATGAAGTTCTCTGCGAAGCAGCAGAAAGTTTTGAAGCTGAGAACAAAAAACAAATAAAGAAGAAGTGAGCGAAAACAGTCGAGAAGTTGCTATTCAATGGCGTCGGTTTGTCGACTGTGTGTGCTTTGTTGTTTCTACTCGCGGCGTGTAAAAATCTATATCATAAAGCGAATAAAGAAGCCTAAGCCGTGTATTACACTATGATTAAAACACTCCGGGCATTTGAGAACACTCGAGAAATGTGGAAAACACTCGCCTGCGGCTCGTGTTTTCCACATTTCACTCGTGTTCTCAAATGCCCGTCGTGTTTTATCACAGTGTAATACACGGCTTAGGCTTCTTTATTTGTTAAATATTTTCTCAACGGGCCTCAGGAGCCAGGGTATCCGTTCATCGCTTTAATTTCGAGACTCTCAATGTCCCCTTCTTCAGTTGTCCCCTCTCTCAGGCTACTATTTCATTTACTATTGTCATCGGCAAAGACAGTTTAAAAGAAACAGGAGAAGGCAGGAAAAGATCTCTTATACGAAGCTAGACCCGAAACTGCTCGGAATCCGAAGCAGGCAACGAATAGTTCCGACGGATGGGATCGAAGGTATATCACGATTTCCCGTGATTCTCTGGTGATTCCCCTGGATTAACTGCGATTTGTTAGTTAGAACGTGGCTGTGCCGGTTCTGCCTTCTCCTAGAAATGAGCAAACAAGGTACTGCCTATTTTCTACAGATCTTTTATTTATTTCTTAGTCCTTACTATGTGGGGTTATTTTCCGTGTTAATAGTGTCAACATGGTTGAAGTTCTTCAACCAAGCAGGCATACCAAGCGGTCCTGCAAACAGGTAGGTTCCACTTATTTATATATTGTAATAAACTATGTGGCAATGAACTTTTCGTTGCTTTAAAAGAATTATCGTTTGCAGGAACGATCTTTGAATTTCTGCCAAAGACCACACACAAGTGGGAAACTATGTCGTCGTCTATTATAGTTTGATCTCAGTGATGTATTCTGATGAGAAATCGTCTGATCTATCGCTAATTGTAAACATGGTTAAACCATTTTTCCTTTCAAAGTTGCTTTGTTCAGCTGCGAAAATACGTTATAAAGAGAGACATTGATTTGATGAAGCTTATTTGTAGGTAACTTTTCAATGATACATTCTCTCTGCTAACGCAATTCTAATATTTTTACTCTTTCATTTAGTTACGCCGTAATATTCTACGACCATAGGATTCAAGAGGATATGTTGCCAGATCTCTCGAAGGTTTTTAACATCCTTTATACTTTATACTTATATTCATTTTATTGTGTTGTCGTAGCAAAAATGAAAAGAACTTGAATCTATAGAAGACACCTTAGTTAAAGAGTACCGTCCAGTCGGCCTTGCAAATCTGCATCAAAAGTCTGTGACCTCCATGTAACCGTACCATGTCATACAGTTTTATATATTTATTTATTTATTTATTTATTTATCAAAGCAAAAGCGATGGTAATTGGTTGCAGACGTTTCAAAAGTCAGTTGACATGTATAGGTTTTATTCCAGAATTAAGAACTGAAACTTTCAACATATCATAGTGTACCCTTGAAACAAATCATAACTTGTATACTATAGGTTATTATCATGATTTTTATTTATTTTTTTTTTCAGATTATTTCTTTAGGTTAAATATTATGAAGCATTTTTTTAGATTTAAGGTAATACATGTACTGTATGAGCATATTTTTTCATATCTAATACTAAAAACATGAGCTTTCAAGGGAAGAAAATATTATATCTTGTGAGTTTATGAGAGAGAGGCACAAATGTAAACATTAAAAGTTTTGGTATCATAGATGTTTTCATTTGTTTCACAATGTGGTCACTTTTCTTATGATCATGATGTTTTCATTGCTTACTGCTGGTATTCGTCAGGTGCTATCACCTAACGAAGATCAGGGGAAAGCAGTTGAAACCTTGTGATTATTGAAATTGAGACAAGGATATCTGCACCGTATTCGCGACATCCCTTTTATTTTCCTCTAGATGTCCTAAATCATGGTGTATCGCTTACTAAATTACTTGTGTTGTAAGTTCATTTCTCTCCCATTGTCTTTCCTTTTCAACATGTGCTTTTTGTTATTCAATACCACAACTACCATCGTAATTGATTGCATTGTTCTCAATGTGAATCTGGTTCTTATCAACTGTCAAAACATCAGTGGAAATCTAATTAACCAGTAGAACATGAAGAAACAGAACCTTAACAAATCAGCAACTTCTAACACCTAGAAAAGCTAACTACTGTACGTTGAAAGCGTTTCTATTGCCATTGCATCTCTACGATGGTTAAAATAGTTTTGTTTGAATTTTATGTTGACCAGGAAATCTTACGGGATATGGGTATTGTGGTAATGGGGGACATCATTGCCATCTTGAGGCATGCAAAAGAAGTCCATGCCCAGGTATGCAGTATCTTAGTTTGTAAGGAACTTGCGATAAAGTAACTGACAGTTTTTTACTAAGGTATACTTATACTGATCTTTCATCAATTAAATATATCGTATTGTTTAGTAGAATACATGACTGTATAAATTCTGAATGTATATATTGTAGTTCAATTTTATCCTTGGTTTAAATTTTATTTTCTTTTCTTTCAAACTCATTATCATAAAGTACCATACCAGAAAACAAAGGAAAAGAAAATTTGAACCAAGGAAAAAATTGAGCTACAACATGTGCTCTGCAATTGAAAGACATTTAATAAATCAAAGGTCCTCGAAGTTAGGTAAACAACATAGTCAGTTGCCAAGATAAGCCCTGAAAAAATTCAGGCTTGAATGGGACTTGCACCCAAGACCTTGCGATACAGGTTTAATGCTCTAACCAACTGAGCTATCAACCCAACTGAGAGCTGGTATATGTATAAATTCAGTTAGTCAGGCCTTCTGACAGGGTGCTATAAAAAATAGCAAATTATGCAAAGTTTGCAGGGCAGACTATGCGATTAGAGAGGCCAATTATGTGATAAATAATGAAGATTATGCGATTTTTTTCTAAGCAATTTTAAGCTTGTTTTATGCTCTTAAGACTTTTTGAATGCGTTTCTGCTTTATATGAAACAATTTTATTGTGCAAGACACAAAGCTAAACTGAAACACGATGATGACGTCTGTCGGCACATGTGCAGTGCAAACCTAACATTGTCTGTGATAAAAAAAATAATGTAAGAATACTCAACGCATCAGCGAAATATTCCTAGCTAGCACTGCCTTAAGTTGTGGAGTATATTCCCGTTTCAAGCGATTTTTTAGACCAAGTAGAACCTGAGATAATAAATAAATGTCTTAGTGATCTGTTCAATTCATGGCGCCGCATAATTAGTGCAAGGCGATAAAAACAGTTGTCGGCATGCGTGTAAACAAAACACTGACAACGATAGAAATAATACCAAAATACGCGACGCATCAGAGAAAAATTAACAGTTAGCACGGTCTTCATTTAAAAGTATATTTTCCCGTTTCAAGCGATTTCGAAGACCCAGAAGATCCCGAGATATTGTTTTTTGAGGAAATTGCGAACCGAATTTTACAAGTTTGTTCAATTCTCAATGAAGATCGAAAACAGTGGTTGTGAAAACTTGCTAATAGCACACTGAAAAGTATTTTGGTAAACAAAAACAATGAATAAAGTTTTCTTCCATTCTAATAATTATAGAAGGCTGACTCAATAAGTTTTAAAAACATCTATCATTTACCATAAAAGTGTTTCGACGAGTACAATTTGAACTCGTATTTAAAAATGCGAGTTCAATTAAAAAATGCCTGAAAGGCTGAGAGCAATTTTCAAATCGCTCCATCGCTTCAAATTTTGTGAGGTATCTAACTATTTTGCATAATTTTTTTTTGTGTGTGTGTGGGTTATCTGCAAACGCGTATAATATGACGATTCTTTTTTCTCCTTTTGGCAAAAATCAACGGTTAGGGGTAATCTGCCGTGCGGGTAAACGGCTAGAAATTACAGCCATTCAGATTGGCTAATCTGAACAAGGGGCGTGTTGTGTTACACCAATAGGCGACTCTTTAAGAATGAGACTCGTACCAGGTCCTTGACATTCAAAATAACGCCTTAAACTTCGAATGAATATGAAATCGAAGGTAAAAAAGTCTTATTAGCCTTTTTCCAAGGTAAATCATCTTAAAAATAGCGTATTTATGCAGGAATTCCAAAGAAACTTATTGATTCATATTTTATTTTATGAATGTTGTGTGTTATATTTTGAATTATGCGATTTTTCGTGAATTGTGCAATCAGATGTGATTTGAGGTCGATTGTGCGAAATCGCACCATTGCATAATACAGTACCAGAAGGCCTGGTTAGTGTAAGGTCCTGTTAGGTTGAATTCTGGTGGAAAACATTACTTTCAAATGGCAACATTCATCTGAAATGATAAACAGTAATTGCTTGCTAAAGACTTCACAAAAGATAGGCAATGTGATGAACTATGTAGTGCAGAGGCCTTGTTTTTGACAATCAGAACCTGTTGTTAATATCTGAAGTAGCAATACAAAGAAACAAAACTTGATGCACATTCAAAACATAGTTTATTGCTGGTTTCGTTAAGATCTTATCAGTAAAAATGGATTGGTCCAG
This sequence comes from Ricordea florida, assembly GCA_949710005.1. NCBI lineage: Eukaryota > Metazoa > Cnidaria > Anthozoa > Corallimorpharia > Ricordeidae > Ricordea > Ricordea florida. Next base: position 162,920 of record OX453284.1, read on the forward strand.
CTGGTTAGTCTGGCAGATTACCCACATCAGTCAATTTTTCCTGTAAATGTCCTTACGCAATTGCTTACAGATATTTTCCAGGCGTTAACATCAGAGTGTCCCAGCTGATTAGGTAGCGTCACATTTTGGTTTTTTTTTTTAGTTTTCTGTCCTTGGTTGTGGCGCACAGACGTCGTTTCGTTGTTCCCTTTATTCATTAAGTTTTAGTTTCGTAAAGCCACGGCGTCGCAGGATATGTAAGTTAAGTTTCTTTTATTCTCTTCTTTGCTTTACGCATCATTTTTTATTATTGTCAGTGATTTCCCTTTAGCCTTTTTGGTATTGCTCATACACGTCACGTGTTATTGTGTTATGTTCGTTTAGTAATTCGACTTTATTGATGTTGTTTGTAGTTTACGACTTGAACTGGCGATTAAAGTGTTGTTGCAGTCATTCGGCCTGTAAAGTATCCCTGCCTCGCTGAAGTATATTAGGCTTGATTCCGCTCGACATTCGATTCGGTCTTGGTAAATCACCACCTACAGCTACATGTCTAAAAGAGAGAAAAAAACTTTCAACAGATTACCCGCACTGGCAGAGAACTAGCACCCAAAAACAACTGTAATTTTAACATAAATAACAATTTTAATTTGACTAGCGAAAAGCAACTTCAAAAATCATCTTGAAACTCTGACATGCACGTTTTACACGGGGCATATTGACTCAAAACTATGTGTGGCTACACATATTGTAAATAATCGGAGATTGTACATTGTTGTCAGTTACCTTTTTATAACGTTTTGAATCAAGTAAAAACTTCATCCATTGTTTTTATTGACATGGTATCCTTTTCTTTCAATTAGTAAGTTTTCACAACCATTGTTTTCAATGTTTCATTGAGAATAATAGCGCTTGTAAAAATCTGTCCTCAAAAAAATAGATATCTCAGGATCTACTGAGTCTAAGAAATTGCTTGAAATGGGAATATACTCTTTAACTCAAGGCAGTACTAGCTACTACTTCACTGATGCGTTGAATATTCTGGTATTGTAAAATTTTATGGTGCAAATGTTTGTTTACACGTGTGCCAACAATCGCCTTTCCTTGTCGCGCCATTAATTGTGCGGAGCCGTGAAATGAACATGTCGGCATCATTATTGTGTGCTTTTGAAGCCTGCTTTTTCACATTTAAATTCATTTATTTTCAAGTTCAATACCCGTGTAAGTGAGAAATGTTTTTTTTTTACTAAACAAAGAAACAAGCTGTGAAATAGACAATTAATAGCACAAACACAAGAAAACAAAGTAATAGCACAAACATGATAAAACAAAGTAATAGCACAAACACTATAAAAAATTTGTTTATTTCTCAATTTTTGAAGATATGTGTTCAATTTGTTCAGCTTTGATCAAGAGCAGAAAAGTCTGTTATTATGATAAGCGATGAAAGCGAAATTGATAAGGCAATACAGGAGTTTTAGGAAGAGTATCTTATCATCTCTGTTTTTTCTATAACTTTAAAAATTATCGCATTACTCGCACCTTCCCATAACCTGCACCAACAACTGTTTGCAGAAAAATTAATACATTAGCCGTGGGTAATCTGCCGGACATTACAGTAATTTTCTTTTACTTTCTTGAGCATCCAGGCTCATACCACCCTTTTTATCTTGCAATGTTGAAATTCAGACAGGAGAAATGAAATCCCTCTCTGAAAAGGATTCAAGTGTACATGTAGGTTTAGGTCTGTGGTAGTACATTTCTTTCTGTCGTGGGACTGTGGTGAAAATGCCTAATAGGACTTGACAATCCTAACAAATACTGGACAGTGGTTATGAATAACTATAAAGTTACCCTTTAAGCCCCAATATCAAAACTCATTTTCTACTAACTGTTCTCATATATTTGTAATGGTACTAGTGAGGAGCATTTGTTTAAATATCATAACAACTCTTTTTTGTTGATCATTTTCGTTATTCTCGTAACCTGGATGGTTGCTGAACAGTGAATATTGTAATAAGAAATTGGATGCAGGTCACTATTGAGACTTAAAGGGTTAAATAAAAACTTTTATTAAGTCAACTCCTTGTAAGAAATAGACAAGCCCCGGAGTTTAAAGGGCCTTTAATACTCTATCTCTGTCTGATAACAATCTGAGACCATTATTTTATCTTAATGCAGAGTGAAAGAGAGAGAACAGCAAAGGCCATGGCCATTACTGATGACCCAGCCACAATTGAGCTGGCTTCATCTTTACCTGGAAATATCAATAAGACTCATGGCACTGGCAAGCGTAAAGCAACAGGTAAAATTTTGACAAATGTTGAACTGGTAAAAATTTAAGGGTGGCTGCAAACGGAGTACCCACCGCTCGATCCGGGCGCAAGGCTTCGATCGCCAACCATAGATAACTTAAAGCAGCTTGTGGTCTGTCTCCAGGTCAAATCTGATGCCATAGATATACAGATGAAGCCTCTCGCATGACCACACCAGGGCCAGTGCCTCTTTCTCTGTCTGAGAGTATTTTTGTTCACACTGTGTTAGGCTTCGGCTTGCATAGTATACAGGAGTCCATTGCCCGTCCTGTTCTTGTAGTAACACAGCTCCCAAGCCAACTGGGCTTGCATCAGCGATGATCTTGGTGGGTGCCATCTTGTCAAAGTAGGCTAGTGTACCGGCCTTTGCCATGCTCTCTTTTAGTGACCGGAAGGCTGTTTTCTGCTCTGGGCCAAAGACATATGGCACATCGTTCTTGGTCAATCTTCGTAGTGGCTCGGTAAGGGTTGCAAAGTGTGGGATAAATCGGCTACTGTAATTGGCCAGTCCAAGGAAGCTTCTTAACTCTGTGACATTCTCAGGCTCCCTTGTTTCCAAAATAGCTTGTACACACTCTTCTGTTGGGCCAACACCCTTTTCTGATAGCAGCATCCCCATGAATACAAGTCTGTTCATATTGAACACACACTTCTCTGCATTCAGAGTCAAGTTACTGTCATGCAAACGTTGTAGGACTTCACGGAGTCACTTGCCATGGGTGTTTTGGTCTGGGCCGTGCACTATTATATCATCGGAGGTATTGTCGGTGCCTTCAATGCCTGCCAATGCTGCTGAGATCTCATGTTGATATATCTCACTAGCAGAACCTACGCCAAACAGTAGCCTCCTGTACTGGTATAGTCCCTCATGGGTTGCAAAGGTCGTGATTCCCTGCGATTTGGGTGACAGTTCCAATTGATGATATCCCCACTTGAGGTCTCATTTGCTGAAGATTTTGGAGCCGTTCATATTCTGTAGCAGTTCATCAACAGTGGGGATGTTATAACGGGTACGGATTAAAGCTTCGTTTGCCCTCCTCATATCAATACATAGGTGTATGTCTCCCCCAGCTTTTGGAACAACAACGACTGGGTTTACCCAAGGGGTTGGGCCTTCTACAGGTTCAATAATGTCATTGTCCAACAGTTCTTTGATCTTTGTGGACACCTGATCGCGGATGTTGAATGGTATCCGTCTCGGGGGCTGAGCAATGGGCTTGACATTGGGGTCCACGTGGAGGGTTACTTGACGGGACTTCAGCCTCCCCACCCCACTGAAAACTTCTGGGTACTGGGTTTGGATTTCTTTCTCACAAATAGTGGCTACATCTATTCCAACTTTCAATGTTCCTAGTGCTATGGCTGTATCTCTATCCAGTAGTGGTATTCCCTTTCCTTTAATGACAAGAAATTCTGCTTGGGTCACCCCACAACCAGCTTTAACATCACAGGTGAAACTTCCCTTGATTGACAGGGGTTTGTCAGAGGCATAGGCATATAATTTCTTTCCACTGGGCGCTGCACTTGAGGTACACTTTATCCCCTGTGTCTTGAGCTTCTCCCATGTCTCTTCACCAGTAATGTTACTGGTGGCCCCAGAGTCAACAAGCATATCCAGGTTCACCCCACCAATTGACACACTGACTATTGATGCATTATCACCACTCACATGAAATGCATACTCACAGTTTCCCTGGACTTGGTTAACTTGACCTTCACCATTAGCTCCAGTGTCCCTTGACTTGCAAGCTCGTTGGAAGTGATCCTTTCCTCCACATTTCCTACACGTTTTTCCACGGGCTGGGCACTTGGGATCTCGACCATAATGTCCTGTATTTCCACAGCGGTAACATTGTCCTCCAGTTGACTTGCCAGGTGGTTTTTCTCTCTTCTCCTTTTTCTTGAATGACCAGTCTCTCCTTCCTTTGTCTGTGACTCTGTTTACACTCTCCTTTTCGGCTAATCCAATCATCTGGGCTTCAATTTTCTCGCACTGGTTCGCGATTTCTAGTGTTCAAGCGAGGGTGAGTGTTTCTCCTTCCTCCAGTAATGTTCTTCTGAGATAACTAGACGTACATTTCGTCAGAATCTCGTCACGTATGTGGTTGTCTGTATCTGTTCCATACCCACAATCTTTCGATGCACTTCTCAACCTTGTAACAAACTGTTGTATGGTTTCGCCAGGTTTTTGTGTGAGTTGTCGAAACGTATGCCGTGCATATGCAGTGTTAACTTTAGGGACAAAGTAGTTGTTGAGCGCGGTCATGGCTTTTTCGTAATCTTTGGCTGTTCCGGTGTCCGGTAGAGTGGAAAATATATCCTGGACGTCAGGGCCAGCGAAGTGTAGCAGAACTGCCCGTCGTCGTTGTTTATTGTCATCTTTATCTTCTTGGATTATAAGTCCCTTTCCATCTGCGTACAACTCAAAAGCATTGAGCCATGTTTTCCATCGAGTTCACAGCGTTGCCGTTTCGGTGAAGCAATCGAACTTTGAAATGTAGTTTTTGCTGTCATCTGCAATAATCCCGGATTAATTCCTTTGCAGAATTGTGGAGTACACGTTTACGGAGATCCTCGTCGCCAGTGTAATAACACCTCAAGGGTAACAACAACAGGATGGTTTGGATTTAATCTTTTTAACGCAATTTAGCTCACATGTCCGCTATCATGCTACTGACTCTCTTACTTTTACACATGCACACTCCTTAACTCGCGCCAGTCTTCTAATATACTACAATAATGACTCTGCTTTTGACAGCATATCTAATATCTGTGTCATTCTCCATAGAACTGGTTTTGGTGCTATTGTTAGTGTCATTGAGGCTGCTGCTGTCATAATATTCATTTGGGATTGCACCTTCTCCATATAGTTGGTTCAGTTCCTTCTCTAAGAACCATGCACGAGAGCTTCCGGCAGTTGAGGTGCTAGGAGTTGGTTCAGACAATAAAGGTGAGCTGTTCTCAGACTCACTACTATAACCATCTCTATCTTCACTGGCAACTCTTGGGGCTTAAGATGGTGGCATGTCATCCTTGTAATCATCACCATAATCACCACCAAATGAATTCTTCATGTTAAAGTCATCAACAGTGCATAGAAATACTGTTATTCTCTAGAAATCTTTCATCAACTCTGCCTTTTATTTTTCTAAGGCAAGAAACTCTTTTGCTGAGCCTAGCATGAAGACAGCTTCTTGTAAATCTGCCTTTGAAAATGTCTTTCAAACAGTAGCATCTGTCCACTCATACATTACTACGCTTGCTCCTAAATCAACTTGTTACATTAATACCATCAAAACAAACTATGGTAAATTCAACATTTGCTATGCAACTGTAAAAGTTTGGAATCACCTTGATAAGAGCATTAAACACCTCCCCCTTAAAACGTTGAAAAACAAAGTCAAGCTAAACATCTTACAGTCTTTCTGTTCATGAGTTTTCAACTGGTATTTGTTTTTTTAATTTTATTTATTGGTTATTTACTTTTTTTATTCATTTATTTATCTATTTCTTCTTTTCATGTCTTTATTGTTGACTAATTAATTGCTTTTATCGAGCTTTAGTGCCAACCTACCCTCCTGTACTTGAACATTACTTAGTTTTACTCAGCTTGATTAGCTTTTTTAGTTATCCTGAGTAAAGATTACCTCCTTTTTGTGTTAATATGTTATATTGGAAATTTTTTTTGGTTATTTGGTAATAAGGCTTGTTGTTGTTGTTGTTGTTGTTGTTGTTGTTGTACTGTTGCATTAGAATCCAAAACAAGTACGAACACGATGGGCTTGTTATGGTTTAATCATTCATTTTAATTTAGCATCTTAAAAACATATATTGACGACACTGCACAGTTTCAAAGAAAACTGAAACAATTTTTAATTCCTTTAAATACTTACAAATTATGTAAGGACTCACCATTTCAAACGAATCTCTTAGTATCTGAATTTAGATTTTGCCAGATGAAATGTATAGCAGCTTGTTGGGCTTGAACATAGCAAACGTTATGTGCATTTATAGCCATGTTTACCCCATAAGACACAAGAGATTCCACTTTGAACAAGACTGAAACAATATCTCTACCATTACTGTGGTGCTCATGAAGTGTAACGAAGTGCAATCAAGTTTGCAAAAATGCTCAAGAAGAGCAATAACTCCTTGTTTCTTTTGACTTCGCTTTGTCTTCCTCTGTTGGCGTCTTGTGTGCAAAATAAGCCAGGGTTGCCTGCAAAGTTTTTCAGGACATTTGCCTATGCAATGTAATGCAATCCTCAATACATGAGGTCGTTTGCTTATGGATGCATAGAAGAAAAGAGGTTGAAATAAGTCCATTTACAAGCTGCCCTTGATTCAGCATGAAGAAGTAATTGCTGCAATTTGAATTTCAAAAGAAGCCATTTTGATCTGTAAATAATGTCAATAATATTGCTTTAACTGTAAAAAATAACAAATCAGCCACACCCTCAATGCATCATGGGTAGGTGAGAAAATGTACATTACAGCGTTTCAGAGAACAATATAAAGAGTAACTGTTTTGATATATTGATGTTGCTTAAAAATAAATTAAAAGAAATAAAGAAAGCAAAGTACTGTAAACATTATTTCAAGCCCTGTTGTAATGCCAGGTGGAGTCATGATTGTGCTACTGATCTTTGTCTTCATAAAATTTGTACTATACATGTATATAACCTTTTTTGATGAGTGTCCTGCGGTAATAGCAGTGCTGGCTGACCATGCAAAACTGCTAGTAATAATAAGTGTTATTACATAGTGCAGTGTTGAAAAAATGGCTTCTGGCCATGTTGAATATTTTCAGCTGCAAGCCGAATGGTAGATCACTGGATCAACAATCACAAGTCATCTACAGGTGGTTCAAGTAGCCCAGTTCACAGCTTTACATTGTCACCATCACCATCAAAGAAAAAACTCACCATACCTACTGGTGTGTCAAATGATTCATCTCCAAAAGTTAGTCACAAGACACTTTCAGAAAGGTACTTTATTTGAAGTAATAACTCTTTTACTCCCAAGATACAAGTAGTAATGCTTGTTTGTGCCATATGTACAAGAGATGGAATTTGTTTGACAGATGAAATCTTGTTTAATTTCATGGGAATAGAATGCCTGTATCCTAGCTTTTTAACCCTTTAAGCTCTAAGGACTCTCCCTGTGACAAGTAAAATCGTCTGGCATTAGCCAGAGTAAAATCTATAAAGTCACTCTTAGGGCTTAAGCCCTGTGCGGTCTTCCTGTGATGAGTAAAATCAGAGTATATTAAATCTATAAAGTCACCTGTAGAGCTTAAAGGGTTAAAAACTATCTCCCTTAAATAGCAAAAAATGAACAAAGAGTTCTTTCACTCCATAGATTTTACTAAGTATAGTCCTCAAATTATGCCAAAACTTGTAAACATTTTTATTGTTGAACGATGGCACACTGTTTGGCCCAAAGTTTCCAGAAAATACATATAATTATATAGACAAAGTTAATTTGGGAACAGAAATCAGCAAAACTAAGAGAACAAGTGAAAATGTGGCTGAGCCAGAAATCAAACTTAATTACTTGGTGTGTATGTACCGTATTCGCACGTGTATAGGTCGCACTCGTATATAAGCCGCACCCCCAGTTTTGACCATATTTTCTTGAAAAAAAAATTCACGCGTTCTTAAAAACGCAAAGGCCTGGCGAGTGCCGAGTACCACCAAGATATTGTTATTTGTTTGCATGACAAAATTTATCGCGATAAATAATCTAACACAGAATGCAATCGATCGAACAAACAAAACTGTGTCAACTCGATCGCATGAAAGTTCATTTTGCGTTTCCTATGCAGTGTTAGTTGTTCTTGTTTTCGTTGGATCGAAGCCAAGCTCAGTTGTAAGTACACATAACGGATAAATTATTTGACAAAAAAATCAATGTTGAATCTCAAATTTAATTGAAAACATAAGCACACGAGACATGCGATCACTACTTTGGTGTACTTGTATTCGCGTTGTCACAGATATGTTGACGGAGATTCTGGCAATTCCACATACGTGAATCATTTCTCAGTTATGAAAAACACTGAGAGCCCTCAGATTGTCTCTGAAAGATTTATTGACTCAGTGAGGTGCAGGGATCAAACTGCAAGACATTCGTTTCGTTCACGCACAATTGTTATGGGTTGCTAAGGTTACTGAACGAATCAAAGATGGCGGCGGATTGTGTCAACTCGCACGACGGTTTATGCTGTGTTTTTTATGCAGTGTTTGATGTTCTTGGACTATGTTTTCATTGGAAACCAAGCTTAGTTGTAATTAAATGTAATTATCTGATGGAAAAAACCCATGTTGAATCTCAAATCTATTTCTAAACATGTTGCATGCGAGTCATACGATCGCTACTTGTACACGTGTTCTGTTAGACTCTACATACGTGGATCATTTCTCGGTTGTGAGAAATACTTTAAGCCTCCAGATTGAATGATGTATATCTCAGCGAGGCTTCAAAGCGTTCGTTTCAGCCGTGATTGACTAAAATATCAAGGCTCCATATCTGCCCAAGCCTATACACTTGTGTTTTACGAAGAATTACGTAAAAACCATTAATTGGTTGCCTCAGCACTCTGGGATCCCCTCTGGGATTCTGTTATTTTCTTTTTCATGCGAGTTAGGGCATTCAAAAGCTCTTAGTTGAGAAATTATTTACATATTGTTTAATGGCCCTCCTTTGGGGTTTTGTTATGATACTTGCATATGTTGCACTCGTTGAATTGTTTCTAGACTAACCTACCATAGTTGTTTCACTTTTCATGTGTGCTTATTTTTTCCTTTTGTTTTTTATTGTAACCTCTGTCTTTGTCCAAGTTGTTTCTCTTTCAATTTGTTACATTATTTGTTTCTAATTAGTAGCCATTGTTGTAAAAAACGTATTTAAGTTGCCAGATTTTTAACCCATCTTTTGTAACTGACGAAGGTCGAAAGACCGAAACGTTTTAAAAAGTTTTTAATTTTTTTTTACCTTCTTAATTGAATCCAAAGTTGTCCAGTTTCGGTCTTTTTAACCAGTGTTTATTATTCACTGAATCGGGACTGTGAATCCTTAGTAATCTGTTAGGTTCAGCTGCATCCTTTGTTGGCTCAGGAAGCATCTTCAACCATCTAAATATACATATATATATATAGATATAGATATATATATATATAAAATATAATATATAATATAGATATATATATAGATAGATGGTAAAGAACATTCTTATTAAATCCCCTGACGAGTGGGCAACCACGAAACAGGCTTTTAGGGATGAACGTGTTTGACTGTTTTTTCTACCCCAACATCTACTTCGCTCTACTTCCATGTATTGAGCACTGTTTTATGTTAGGTAATCAACTTTAACACTTAAATATATACATATATACATATATAAAGTGTAAAAGTTGATTAACGTAAAACAGTGCTCAGTACATTAAAGTAGAGCGAAGTAGATGTTGCGGAAGAAAAAAAAAACACAAACAATCTACACGTTTATCCCTACAAGCCTGTTTCGTGGTTGCCCAGTCGTCATATATACATATATACATATATACAGTAGATGGAATTAGGGTGTCCTGAGACAGCCCCCTTTAGATCCAATCAAATTCTTAAACTAGTTTTAACCAGAACCCACCACCTACCCCCCAAATCCGAATCAATTTTAATAACTATAACTAACCAGAATCGACTGAAAATAACTGCCCAACCACCCCCCACCCCCGATTTTGCATAAACTTAACATCTTTTCCATGTGATTCTCATAACAGTTTTTGATATAAATTGTGCTTTTTTTATACCACAACTCAAATAAATACACTTAACTATATATCTTCCGTTACTAGTTACGACATATTCTTCACTACCTGGAACACATTTTGTCTTTTTTCTTTCTTTAACACAATAACTCCACATTGTATAAATAAATTATGCTTAATTTATTTAAATAGTGAAGAAATCGAATTATATTAGTTAATTAATGACAAGCCAAAATGAAAACATCATGGATCAGCCAATTCCCAATATAAACGTCCCAGTTTTAAGACCAACACCCCCAATAACCACTAACCAAAGTACATTACGACGTGTGACTGAACGACTGGCCAATGAAACTAGATGCAGACTTTGAGAATTTACTGATTGGCTTTTGGCTTATGTTCCACCTCCGATTAGAAGAAACGTTGATCATCGAGTGGTGGACTTAAAATGGCAGATCAATCAACTATATAAAAATTACTATAATCTATCTAATTATGTACTAGGAGAACACCAAACCGCGTTAAAAAATTATCTTAAAAATTATAGAATAGACGGTGATAGAAGTGATGCTAGATCATTCATGGCAAAAATTAGATTATCTGTTTTAAATACGATTAGGAATTTACGATTCATATTAACATGTCGTTTTAAATTAGACGCACCTCCTCTGAAACTTGGAGAAAAAGAAACGTTTGCTGGATTTTATGGCGGAAGACCAATATTAATTACTGAATCCGACGATGTTATGACTATTATTGATGAAATATTTAAAAAAATCTTAGATAAAATACCAGACTTAGAAACCGAACAAACTGGTTGGCGATTCATGAATGTAGAATATTTTGATATGTAAACTGTAAAATCGGATCCGATATCAGGCAGTAGTTATATCCCACTCCCCAGATTCATCTTCGATAAAAAAGCGGTAATTAATGTTAAAAATTTAAATGGTAATGAGTGTTTTAAATGGGCTGTAACATCAGCGTTTTACCAAAGCAAAATTCATCCTGAAAAATTAAATTCAAAAACGGTAGAAAATTCCCAAAATTTAACTGGCGTAACGTAAAGTTCCCAACAAAATTACAAAACATAACTGAATTCGAAAAGCATTACCCATATTCAATTAGTTTTATTGGATATAATGATCAAACAAAAAGTTTCATAACTTAAAGAAATAACGATCGATTATTGGCAAATGATCAATACATAAACTTACTATTAATAACCAATGAAATAACTAGCCATTATTGTTGGATTAAAGATTTAAGTAAACTATCATCAAAATTACAACTCATCATGGGAAAAGGTTCTTCTGTTTTCGGTGTTTAAATTTGTGTAATTGTGAAAAAACTCGGAATAAACATTAAATAGTATAAATTCAAAAACCAAAAGACAATTTTCGTTCATATAGGAAATAGAATACTTAATTGCAAATTGTTTAAAAGTGGAAGTTTAGTTTTGGCAGGATGCAAATCCCTAGAAGATGGCCTCGATAATTAATTCATTTGACAGAACTTGTCAACTCTCAATTAAGTAATTAATGTGCAAGAAATCTTTATGGCGCAATAACTAGCGACAGATATAATATTTTTTCGTGAAGTTTTTTTATTTTAAAGATAACCTTAAGATTTATCCAACCGTTTAAGAAAATAAAATTATGCAAAATGGCAATTTTTCCCCTTACTGATACCTTAAAGCAATTAATATAATCAAACTTAAATTAAACGATGATTCACATTCAAATGTGACGATATGTTTAATAAATGCCGCTACCAGAGTCGGTTATCCTATTAATTGAGGCAATTCGGTCATTTTCATGAGTAAGCAGCCAAAAGTTATTTCGGAGTTATTACGATAAGATTAAATATTGCGGCGTTGTTATTACGTATCAAATTATGGACAAATACATTAAGATTATCTTTTTCCAGTCTGGTAAAATTACGCAATTAGCTGGATATAAGGTAAATTTAATCGAGGATTTAATTTCTAGATCTTTAAACGGTGATAAGATTACAGACAAAGAATTTAGTAACATATTATCAGAAGAAGTCCATTACAATAGTTTGAAACTAGGTATTCAGAATAATGCAATAGAGATGGGAGAAATTCAAACTGGGGTCATTAAGGAAATTGTTAGAGAATTCCCGAAAGATTTTAAAAAGATCCAACATTAATATTTTAATATGTTTCAATTTTGAGATCAGGTAATAGATCCAAATTGGCAAATTAGAGATAGCAAGCCTGCATTTGATCCTAAAAAGGAAAGTAAACCAGATGTTGTTAAACTAAAGGAAAAAAGTAAACCGGCAGTTGTTAAACTAAAATTACCACCAATTGGAGAATTCCCTGATAGTTTAAAATTAACAAATCAATCATATCCTATTCCAGCGGTTGATTTTGATCAACAAGCGGATATCCGGAATTGTTGACTACGTTAGATATCTATGTATCTGAAAAGCAAAAATTTACGGCTAACATGAGAAATATATTTAAGTCACAGGCAACCACTTTTACATCCGCTAAAGAGTGCAACGATTGGTTAAAAAAGCCAGGTTTTAATCATTGGCATCAGCAGCTTAATTTTGCAGTTTGGTGTTCCACTTCTGGTTGTGGTATTAGTCCATTTGAAAGCCAAAATTACCTGCCGGTTATCAATAGCTTTATGAAAGTCCACATTTATTTTACCATTAGAAGAATATTAACCGAATTAGGTTTACCATTACCTGATGATCAGCCATTTAGTATACCGAATAACCCGTATAATAAGGTGAGTTACCAAAGACTATGTCGTGAATGTGGGTTGCCGGATAACGGAGATTTTAGATGAAAAGGTGGAAGAAATCAAGGATTAGGAGATATATTTATAACTTATCCATAATGATCCTGTTAGTCTACATGTTGTTAGAAGTTATGGCACTCAGGCAGGTAAGTGGCCGGGCATGAACAAATTCTCGGATGAGGGCGGAAAAGATGGAGATTGTAATCTAATTACTTTTATAAGAAATGATGATTATGCCGGATTTAAGTATTCTTGGTTTGTACCAACTAGTGGAAAAGGTGTTACGAAAGGAGGTTTAGGTAGATTAAATCGATCAGCAGAGGCATTAGTGTATTGTGTTTTGGGTTCACAGTTTAATACCCGGTCGACCATCGTTGGAAGCGGAGTTGGGGCTTTGGAAACCCAACAAAAATTTTTAAATTTTTATTTGAAGATAGTGTTGTTGAAAACGACATTTCAAAATCTGCCCAAAATTACCAAGTTGCTGTCCAGGAAGCAAAATCACCTTTAGATTTGGCCGTAGCTCCCGGCGTATGGTTAATGCCAAGTCATCTTATTATCAATAGGTTATTATCAATTATCAAAAGATTATTTGCACTGAGGATGTGAGGGAACACGGAGTTGGATTTGCAGTACGGCACACACTGCTTCGTATGATTGAGCCTCCAACGGATGGCACAGAGAGAATTCTTACGCTGCGCCTCTCATCCATCCAGGGCCCTGTGATTTTGGTGTGCGTCTATGCCCCAACACTGCAAGCTACAGCCGAGGTGAAGGATCAGTTCTACGAATCTTTAGACACTATAATCAGCAGAATCCCAGCAATGGAACATATCTACCTTCTGGGTGACTTCAATGCGCGAGTTGGTGCAGACCATGAATCATGGCCAGACGTACTAGGGCACCACGGCATAGGCAAGATGAATGAAAACGGTCAGAGGCTACTTGAACTCTGCTGTTATCGTAAGCTGTGCGTGACGAATACCTACTTCCAGAACAAGGCATGCCACAAAGTCTCCTGGAGACATCCAAGGTCAAAACACTGGCATCAGCTGGACATGATCATCACCAAGCGTGACTCCCTGAACAATGTTTGCAACACCAGGTCCTTCCACAGTGCCGACTGTAACACTGATCACTCCCTGATCGCCACCAAGTTGAAACTGAAACCAAAGATGTTTCATCATTCTAAGAGGAAGGGTCAGCCCAGAATCAACACCAGTAAGACCGCCTACCCAGAAAAGAACCGGGAGTTCAATAGACACCTAGACGAGACTCTCAACACATCTCATGGTGTACGGAGTGTAGAGGAAAGTTGGAACTCTCTACGTACAGCCATCTACGGTGCCGCAGTCTTGATTTATGGCAAGAAAGAGCGCAGAAACACAGATTGGTTTGAAGCCAGTATCTCTGAGATGGAACCAGTCATTGATTCTAAACGCAGTGCACTCATCAACTATAAGCGTGACCCAAGCCAGAAGAACCTGCGGGCACTGAGAGCCGCACGCAGCAAAGCACAGCAAACGGCACGGCGCTGCGCAAATGACTACTGGCTTCAGTTGTCGGACAACATCCAGCAAGCGTCAGACAGTGGCAACATCAGAGGTATGTATGAGGGCATCAAACAAGCAACAGGAAAATCACTGAAGAAGACTGCGCCCTTGAAATCAAAGACAGGGGAAATCATCACAGATAGGGACAAGCAAATGAGTAGATGGGTAGAACACTACCTGGAACTCTA
>OX453284.1:182500-300000 GCA_949710005.1 Ricordea florida
GTGACGGAGAACCACGAAGGTTACAATGTAAGAAAGTCATTAAAGGGTTCGAAAACAGTAAGTCATGTGGAAAATGTATTAAGCGTTATATTATATACAATACACCACAAGCCGTTACAATGAAAAGTTTTCTGTCTATTGATTTCCGAATTTACCTTGAAGTGAACTAGATTGTGTTGAAGTAGACATGTTGGAAAAATAGGCTTACCTGTTTTGCTTACTGTTGTGTGACTCATATTTACATTATAAAAACAAGAAGTTATAAGGATAAAAACAAATATGTATTGCTGTATTAATGATGGCAAGTGTGATTTTTTTTAAGTGCAACGCTGAATATATATACCACTGATAACCTAAAATGAGATGGTAATGTAAATAAACTAATTCAACTTGATAAAGGATTGAGAGTCTTAAGGATTTTAAGATCATCACTAACATACTTTGCAAAAATGCAAGAAAGACTTGTTTGGTATGATTCGTCAGCTGGGCTATCCTACATGGTTTTGTTCATTATCAGCTGCAGAATCAAGGTGGATATTTCTGTTGAATACATTGAATAGACTTGTAGACAACAAAAACTATAATGATGATAAAATTGACAATGTCATGGCAACAAAATTCAGACCTTATTCAGAAGGACCCTGTTACATGTGTTAAAAACTTTGAACTCACAGACAGTGAGCAGCAGGATACCAGAACTACATTTGGTTTCGGTGCCATTTAATCCTGTACCCTTATGTTAAGTTATCAAATTTTTTAACAACTGTATGCTTGCCACCTGCCTTATAACTGATGCCTAGTGTAGTCAAATGATTGGCGTCATGTACTCACTGTATGTTTATTTCAAAAAGCTACTCAGCTCCCTGGTCACTTTTATGTTGGGATTATAGATTATTAAAATTATCTTCAAGTTCATTCAATCACAACTCTGAAAAAACACCTCGGTAATTTTTAAATTATTTCTTTTTTCTCTGTTTTGTAAACATATCCACGAGTTCACCATAGTCCTACTTTGATTTAAAATGCTGCCTAGTATTTAATTGCCCGTGGGGGGAAATCTCTATTCCTCATAAGCTCGGCTTCCCGGAGATTTCCCCGCCACAGTCACTCCTCCCAAGTAATGTACAAATTTTAAATTTAACTTAATTAACCTGTGTACTATCGTTTTTATTCTGCTTGTAATTCATTATGTGTGGCAAATAAAAAAAAATAATAATAAAAAAAAACTGCAGATCACCGCGTAATTGCCCCCTTGACAATAAATGCCTTACAACCAGCCTAATATACAACGCCCAAGTAACCTCTACGTCATCTTCTAACCAAATTACAACCAAGAACTATATAGGGCTAACCGAATGAACTTTTAAGCAAAGATACACCCAACACAAGTCTACATTTACCCACAGAAAACTATCAAACAGCATAGAATTATCAAAGTACATATGGCAACTCAAAGACAACAATATAAACTTTATTACTAAATGGTCAATCATCGCAAGAGCTCGCCCCTATAACAACACCAGTAAACGATGTGATTTATGTTTATCAGAGAAACTTTACATTATTAAACACAGCAATAACAACCTATTGAACAAACGATCCGAAATGATTTCCAAGTGCCGACATGAAAACAAGTTTTACCTAAAGAACAATTGCCATTCATCGCCACAATAGCCATTGTCCTTCTATGGTTCCACTTATTGTAAACAAATATAAATACTTGCTTATAGCTTTTTCTTCATTAAATCTGCCTGATGAGTGCGTGAGCACGAAACTCAGAGTTGCAGCGAATATGTGTGTCATCTCCTGAATACCTTACTAAGTCTATACCGCTCTACACATATGTGTATCGAGCACTATTAGTCGGTGTTTACGAGAAATTATCACTATTATTATTATTATATACATATATACTTATATATACTTATATACACTGTATATATTTACTGCTAACTGTTTTAATGCTAGGTTTGGTGAAAGAGGGATAAAAGTTGCCCCCAAGAAAACAAAGGTTTCTTTGTCAAAGGCAGAAACTGAACACACTTTGAAGGTGAAGATGCCGCTAGGAACAACAGAACGAAGCAAGAAATTGATTGCAAAACAAAAACAAGCTGCTGCAGCAGGTATGTGGAAACTGTTGAAATTTTGGCATTTCTGTGGCATTTTGGCATTCAAAAATGAATTGGAATAGAATAGCCAACTTAAACAGAAATTTTATTTGTGAGGAAGATCCTTATATTTCAGTTCTTACAGTAACACTCACAGATATCTCAACCATATAGGTAATGTGTGTGCAAAAGTGCCCATGGAAATACAAAATTGTGCACATGTAGTAGACATTGTCAGTTTAAATACAGTGTATGTACAAAGAAGTGGAAACAGTCTACTCACTTTCTTTTCAACAATTATGAGCTCAAGATTTCTATGGGGTGATAGTTGATGAAGCTAAAGGCTGAATCAGCTATCACCTCATAGAAATCGAGAGCGAATACTCTAATTGTTTTAGTAAAAATCATAATAAACGAATCATGTGTTTGTGAAAAACCAAATACCAAAATACTAAATCTTCCTGTAATGCTTTGCTAAAGCGCTAAGACATTGCTCCTTTAAAAACGATCTTCAACCAAGTGCTGCACTCTAATGGCTGATAGTGTGCAGTAGCTCAGCCAATCAGATTGCGGCATTTGTATCAGCATACTAGTAGATTTTTACTAACACAGAATAGATACAGTAGTTAGGAGCCAAAGTGAGAATAGTATTTGTGATAGAACACTGGTAAATTAATACTTTTTTAGCAGTGAATGTAGTGAGTAGCCCTAACAGTGTGCTGTTCAACAAAGTGGTGGCAGCATCTTTGTGTAGATTTTCACTAAGAACAGTAGATTAATACTAAAACAAATAGACTATATGCTCACAATTTCCATGTGTGATAATTGATTCAGGGTTTACCCTCAGCAACTGTCATGTAATCTATAGAATTCTTGACGTCATTGATGGTTCAATAGATAAATGAGTAGCACAGCGAATAAGAGAACAGCCCTTGTAATAGAATGCTAGTGGATTTATACTAGTCTAGTAAAAATTATATCTATATAGGCAAGCATGGACAAAGTGGTTTTATCACTAGACAGTCTATTTTCTTTTGCTGTATAGTAAACAAAGCAAAGGTTATCAAGAGGCAGTCTGTATTTGATCGCCTTGGTAAGGAGACCTCCATAATAATGACACCACCAGTGGTAAAGAAGAGTGAGATCAAAGCTTTGAAACCTTTGAAGACAAGTGTCACAGTTCAGGTGAAGGTAATAGCCTAGTTTATTATTTATTCAAAATATCTCTCCTTTTCTGATTGGCCCAAGGTCGCTGGCCATTTCTTTATAGCCAGCAAGGTGACATCAATGATCCCAAAATGTAACTGTGATTTTGCTATTGACCTCAAATGACAAATAACCGGATGTCTTGGGAGTGGTTGATGTCAAGCAACAATAGCTTTAGTGAGCACGGAAATGACTGAGAGTGTGTTTCAAACGTTGAATAAGGAAGGAATTGGCAATTGATAATTAAATGGTTATTGTCTTGTAACCAGATGAACCATCAGACAGAGTTTTATAGTACTCCAATTTCGTTGAATGTAACTCAAAAGTTATCATTCATCGACCCGGCACTTCTGTCTAGTTTCTTCCTCTGGGGTAAAGTCGTTTGGTCACATGACTTGGAACAATAGATTTTGTTCCCGCCAAAAGTCTTAAAGGTGGTAACATTGGAGAACCTGTGACGTCACAAGGTAACAGGGCATAATTTCCCACGAATGCATATTGACTGAAGACTGTGACCACTTTCTTGACAGTTAATGGGGTATAAACGGGAATTTTAGTAAAGAATTCATTTTCAGACAGCTGGAAGTGAGGTTCACTTTCCTTCTTTCGTAGGAGAAGGCACTGGGATCCGTGTTTAGTCGACTAGGAGACGTGACATCACCCATACATACAGCAACCGTTCAAGCTGTCACTCCGCGAGTTCGACTGCCGTCAAGTGATGATGAACAAGAAATAGACTACACAAGTCATAGTGTATTACAACCCGCCAAACCAAAGGCCAGTGTTACCAGCAAGCCTGTTAAACCTGTTAAACCGGTTAAGAGATCTGTTGGACTTATGTCTGACGCCAGTGGAAAGTCCGTTTTCTCACGTCTTGGTAAATAGTCTATGGAGTGTCGCGCATGGCCCGCATGGATGTGGCAATTTTATTTTCGTTCTAGTTTATTGAGTTGTTACTGAGTTACTATGGAAGGAATCGAGTAGCGATACTGCAAAGGGGAAGAGTTGGTCTTGCTGACCGGTTGTCAGTGATTGTTTGAACACTTTTGTAGAAGTAACTCCTTTCGCTCTTGAAGTTCTGGACGCATAAATCTGACCAACACCTGGTGTTATTTAACGTTCTTTCTTTTAACTGACAACTTTTTAAGAGCATCGACTGTAGAAGAGTTGCTGTTTTTAACTTTGGAATACGAAGACATTCAAAAATGATCAGACGACCTTTTAAAAGTCAAAGCCATTTTTGCCATTTTTAAGTTGCAGTAACGTCCAGACACCAATGTCCCTTGTCATTGTTTGGATCTAGAAAAGCTTTGGCCAGCAGCTATCTATCGATTTACTCTTTCGTGGCCGCCCACGAGAACCATTTTAGTAAGCAGACAGCTCTTGTAAAGAACAACATTTTTACGTCTCGAGGTTGCCCACTGATGAGAGCGTCCATCAAACTTGAAAAAGAACGTAGCATAGTTCGACCCAAAATTCGTCAGATGCTGGGATGTCAGACCAGGACGTATACAGATTGTTTTCAAGAGCTTTGTGAAAGCTTCATTATTGAAATCCAGTATTGAATAAATATTCAAAATAGATATTAATCTTTTATTTTCCTAACAAGAACGACAGAATGACCTTGCCAAAGGTTTTTTCTCCTCTGGGGAATGGTGTTTTTGATTACCGTAAATCCTCTATTAAGCTACACCACCCCCCCTCTCCCCGCCCCCCCTTAAACAAGCCGCACCCCTCTGATAGGCCACCCTCTCTCTCGCCTGAAGAAGCAAGTATGTTGTAGAATTCCCCAGTGGGGTTTAGTAGTATATGGTTTAATCACTTCTAAGGCCCTGTTTATGTTGAGGAAAGTTGTGCCGGCTGAAAGGGTAACCCGCCCATCGCGACGAGAGCTACGCTGGGTGAGCTAACTTTCCCCCATTTCCTGTAAACGTGCGGCTAACCATTAACATGAGAAGAAAAGGTTGGCTCGACTTGGAGGGTCACTCTCTTTCGAAGGTACTGGGTCAACCTCCTAGCCGAGTCAACTTTTTCCCAAGTAAACACTGTGGCTCGCCTTTCTGGGTCAACTCGGTGTGCGACGACAAGTTTCCTCAAATACGCTATATCGAATTTGGAAAAATTTTTCCCTGGTCTGACATGGCCAGTTTTTGACTCGGTAAAGAAGCGCACTGATTTTGTTATATGATACGTTTGATAAAGTCGACTCGTCTTGGGGTGACCGTTTTACCGTGGACAACTTTTTTCCATATAAACGGGGCCTAAGCAGTTCAGTTTCTGGAAGTTATAACACCATTGATTCGGGGAATGACCTGCACATGCCCAGAATCATAAAACACTGGTTAGCATGACAGCTGCCTCTCCCCTAGGAATTTTTGGTAATTTTATATTTTCGGGGTTTCGAGATTCTTGTAGCGCAAACAAGGATGAGAAAACTCTGGAAGCTACGAAACTAATGACCTCCAAATACAGTCAAGGTGCTGCGTTCAGCTAAATCAATAAGCCATCCGCCAAAGATTATACCTTGAATTAAGGAGCCACTCAGATCAGGTGGCTTAAGTAATACAGAATTTCGGGTGCCCATTACTACGAACTCGTATGGGAGTTGCCAGTCAGCAGTGATGAGCTCCTAAGGATTTATATAAATTATGATCAACTCACTCTATAGAGTAAGTGTATACGCAGCCTCAAGTGAATATATTACTAGCATTCCTTTTACTTATGTACAACTGCACACGGCAAGATAAATAGCTTGTTCCAGGCCCTCAGGTTGCGAGGGGCGAGCGTCAGGCCGAGCGAGGAAAAACGAAGGAGGGCTGGGGCGGGGGATGAGGACAAAAACGAGGGCAGGTAAGCATTTCTTTGATCACCATCTGCTTCTCGCACTTCTCGAGTGTAAAGCCCGCGTATACTTATAACGTTCATATTCTAGAGTACAATTAATGCAAGTCGATCAATAAAACGGGGAGTCGTTACTCGGAATGGTTTTCGATCGGCGCAAGTAAAGCCTCGTTTGCCTGCGTGTGACTCGAGCCTCGCACTTCGTGGTGTAATAATACACTCGGCTTGACCATGTATTTACTTATCTATTATTATTTTTCTTTTCTTGTATACAGATTTTGTAAATAGCCAATTTTCATGTAAATTGTGTTTCTAATTAGCGTAATATAGTTGAGTGTTAACTTGCTGGCCTTTAATTATTAGTTGATGGATACTGGTAATCGATCCTCTTGTAATCTGTATCGTTAATGTGTTAAAGTATAGTTCTGTTAATTTATTGTCTTTTAATAGGAGTGTTCCTTTATTTGGCTTGCCCCGCCTTGATTAGCTTTTTCTAGCTATTTGTGGGGTAAGCCATCCACTATTATGCCGTCGTTTACCCTCGAAATCCTTGCGGTTACTTTAGGCATCAGGCATTACCCTATTAACAACTTATATGCCAGGCTTCCTACATCGGTCACTGGCAGAAACCTTAACACCAGACTGAGTAGAGGTAAATTAGAGGGGCTGGCACACTGATAAAATTTTCAGTCAAATTGAGTTTAAAAAAATTTATCAGAGATTTTATCAGAGATTTTCATATAATTGTCTTAAAAATTATCAGAGATTTTATCAGAGATTTTATCAGGAATTTTATAGAACACAAATTTTGAAATTGATTTAAAGAAATACAAAATAATTACTAATAATTGAATGATGGAAAATCTAAAAGTTGAAGAATTGAAAGCTATTGCTCGAGAGCATCGTGTTGAAAAATGGTATAGAAAGCGTAAAGCAGAACTCATCGAAGCGTTGCGTGAAATGGGTATCACTACACCACCAAACAACTTAACTGAAGAGATACCCAACCAACCACCAAACACCTTACCTGAAGAGATCACAAACCAGACACAAACTCCACCTATTCAAGATTCTAGAAAAAATAATGTGTCAAATTTTAAAGATAGTGGTAATCAGTCAGTGAACACCACCACTAAAACAAAGAACAAAACTTTTAATTGGGAAAATCATACATTTAAAGTGATGGATAAAGATGAGTTTTATAAAAAGCTTGAAGATCTAACCAATAAAAATATCATAAAACTTACTAATAACAAACAACCACAACCAAAAAGACAGGTAAATATATCTGAGAGTGCGAGAGATGAATTGACTGAAAATTTTAATCAATTAACTCTAAAAGAACAAGAAACAGCTTTGAGAGGTTATCTGAAAACATACAGGATGGATGGTAAGAAAGGATATGATGAAAAGACATTTATCAGAAAAATCAAACCAAAAGTTATAGATCTTATTAATCAACAAAAGAAACCGCTAAAGTTGAAATTTATCATAACATGCAAGTTTATAAAAAAGAATCCTAATACTGGAAATTTTGATGAGGCGTCACCTCCATTTCATACTAAAAAACCGGAAACCATAACAGAGTCAGACGATTTCTCTGATTTATTCGATGAAATGGTTGGTTATCAACTTGAATTGATTGAGAAGTTTAAGAAAAATGGTTCTGGTTGGATATTCGATCATGTAGAATACTTTGATATAAGCATTGATCCATTGGAACCTCTTTCTGGAAGTTCCTATATTCCACTACCACCAAAATTGGCAAACAAGAAAGCAATTATTAACGTTAAGAATGAGAATGATAATGAGTGTTTCAAGTGGGCAGTAACTTCCGCCGCGTTTCCTAAAGAGAAAAATCCACAAAGACTAAATGAAGAAATGAGAGAGAATTCTGAGAAGCTTAACTGGGCAGGAATAGAGTTCCCTGTCGAATGGAAACATATTGATAAGTTTGAAAAGCAAAATCCCAACTATACGATTAATGTCCACGGATTTGATAAAGATAAAGATGAAGTATACCCTCTAAAAATAAGTAAGAAACAAAGAGGTTATTTGATTGAATTAATTCTAATATCAAATGATGAAGAAAATCACCACTACTGTTGGATAAAGGATTTTAATAAACTTGTATCCTCTCAAGTCGATAAAAATCATCACAAGCTAAATTTTTGTCGTAGATGCTACAACTCATACCAAAAAGAAGAATCATTAGAAAAACATATGGAATACTGCAATGAAAATGAAGAAGCTAAGATTGTTATGCCTAAAGATGAAGATGGTAATCCTATGTATATTTACTTTGAAAAATTCAACAAAAAAATGCGAGTACCATTTGTTGTATATGCAGACTTTGAGAGCTTTACAGTGAAAATACACACCTGTTCTCCAGATGAAATTAAAAGCTTTACTAAACAATACCAAAAGCACAAACCATCTGGATTCTGTTATCTTATAAAGTGCTTTGATGATAACATATATAAACCGAAGCTTGTACGATACACTGCTAAATCCCCAGACGAAGATATAGCACAGATATTTATAAATAAATTGGAGGAAGATATTAAGAAAA
Organism: Ricordea florida; assembly: GCA_949710005.1. Classification (NCBI taxonomy): domain Eukaryota; kingdom Metazoa; phylum Cnidaria; class Anthozoa; order Corallimorpharia; family Ricordeidae; genus Ricordea; species Ricordea florida. Next base: position 191,228 of record OX453284.1, read on the forward strand.
TTTATAACGATATTATCAAACCTAATAGGTTAGATTTCAATTATTTTGATGAGAAGAATATGACAGAAATGGATAAAAAAGACTATAAAAATGCTACTCATTGTCATATATGTGAGGGTGAAATTGGGAGGGGAAAAAAGATATTAGATCATTGTCACCTTACAGGAAAGTATAGAGGCGCAGCTCATAGTGATTGTAACTTAAATTATAAGATTCCAAAGTTCTTTCCAGTCTACTTTCACAATCTATCTGGATATGACTCTCATCTTTTTATAAAGAATCTTGGTATATCAGAAGGTAAAATAAAATGCATACCCAATAATGAGGAAAAATATATTTCTTTCACAAAAGAGATTGTAGTTGATACCTTTAAAGATAAAAAAAGTGGTGAGATGAGAGATGTGAAGAGAGATATCAGATTCATAGATTCATTTAAATTTATGTCAACAAGCCTCGATAAATTAGTAAATAATCTACCAAAAGAATCTTTCAAAAACATCAAAAAATGTTATAAGGGTGAGAAATTAGAGTTATTGTTGAGAAAGGGTGTATTTCCATATGATTGGTTTGATGGATTCGATAACCTAAACGAAACCCAACTTCCACCAAAGGATGCATTCTATTCAAAACTAAACGATGAAGAAATAACAGAAGATAACTATCAACATGCTCAAAATGTGTGGGAAATCTTCAATATGAAAACAATGAGGGAATATCACGATCTATATCTTAAGTCAGATGTACTCCTATTAGCAGATGTATTCGAGAACTTTAGAGATGTTTGTCAAAAGAATTATAACCTCGACCCTGCTTGGTATTATACAGCACCTGGACTAGCTTGGGATGCGGCATTAAAGTTAACCAAAGTGAAATTAGAGTTGTTAACTGACATCGATATGCTACTTATGATTGAGAAAGGTGTTCGAGGGGGTATAGCTCAGATCTCAAATAGATATGCTAAAGCTAACAACCCATACATGAATGAATATGATCCAAACCAACCTATAACGTATATTATAGATCTTGATAGAAATAACTTATATGGTGAGGGAATGAGTAAACCACTACCTACTCACGGTTTTATATGGATGAAAGAGAAAGATTTTATAAACTGGAAAAATATTCCATGTATACTAGAGGTTGATTTAGAATATCCCCATCACCTTCATGATTTACATAATGATTATCCTCTAGCACCAGAGAGAATTAAGGTTAATAATGTTGAGAAACTGATCCCAAACCTAAACAATAAGGAAAAGTATGTAGTTCACCACGAAACCCTAAAAGTTTATGAAAGTCTTGGGTTAAAAGTAACTAAGATTCATAGGGGTATTACATTTGAAGAGTCAGCTTGGCTAAAACCATACATTGACTTGAATACCAACCTAAGATCAAAAGCAAATAACGATTTTGAAAAAGATTTCTTCAAACTTATGAATAACTCAGTCTTTGGTAAAACTATGGAAAACATTAGAAAAAGGGTGGATGTGAGATTGGTTACAAATGAAAAAGATGTGAAAAGATTAATATCACAACCTAACTATCAACATCGTACTATCTTTTGTGAAAATCTGGTAGCCATACACATGAAGAAAATAAAGATAAAATTCAATAAACCTGTTTACTTAGGTATGTGTATTTTAGATCTAAGTAAAGCAATAATGTATAACTTTCACTATAATTATATCAAACCAAAATATGGTGTAAAAGCTAAATTACTTATGACAGATACGGATAGTCTTGTATATGAGATAGAAACAGAGGATTTCTATAAGGATATAAGTCCAGATGTTAGAGAAATGTTTGATACTAGTAATTATCCTAAAAATCATCCATCTGGTATCGAGACTGGTGTAAACAAAAAATTAATTGGTATGTTCAAAGATGAATCTGGAGGTAAACAGATAGTTGAATTTGTAGGCCTACGACCCAAGCTATACTCTATATTGACGGATGAAGGTGAAGAAATAAAAAAGGATAAAGGGGTAAAGGCATCAGTCGTAAAAAAGACAATAAGTCACAATAACTACAAGGATTGTTTATTCACTAAAGAACCTCAAATGAGGCAGATGAATGTAATAAGAAGTCATAATCATGATATTTATACTGAAACTGTTAATAAAGTTGCACTATCTGCTGATGATGACAAGAGAATCATTTGTGAAGATGGAATACATACTTATGCCATCGGACATCATCGTTTCAAAACAGAATCAGGTGGGAGTTCAGTATCATATGACACAACTTGAAGTTCTTCCCTTACAAAACCACGCCTAGGCCCATCTAGTAAATAATACAAAACTGGTTGGTTAGGTGACACAACAATCCTAGAAAGATCATAAACCTGAATACTCCAAATAGGATCCGTAGCTCGTCTTCGTTCTCCACCCTCAAGTTCACCAGGAGCAAGTAAGTATCTAACTTTAACACCAGGCGGTAACCTAACCTCATTATGTCCAACAACTCGACTATACTTTGGAGGATCAATATCAACCTCTTTCAGTTTTATAGCTTTCTCAGGTTCTTTACCAGTTATTCTAGTTGGTACACTATTTAAAGTTTTCAAAATAGCTGGTAATCGTTTCACCCATACTCTAGATCGATCATTACTAATCATTTCTTGTGCATATTGATGACTAAATAATCGTTCACTTAATGTTCTATTTGCCCTTTCAACAAATGCTTGAGCTCTATGGTTTCCAGCCTCACTTCTCTGAATGTTTACATTATGTATATTCATAAGTTTTGTAACATCACCCATAAATTCTCTTCCAGGATCAACAATTAATGTTTTTGGATATTTTAACTTTCTGGAATATATTTTTTCAAAAGCTTTGGATATCTCATGACTTTCTTTTGAGGTTAATGGTTCAGCATCTTTGTATCGACTAGCTACATCAATCACAACCAGAGCATATCGATAAGTCTTTCTTCCAACTCTATCATGTGGTAAGAATAATAAATCTGCTTGATGAATCTGATTCGGTTTATCCACAGCCCGGTGCGGTCTAGGGATATATTTTGGAGCTGGTAGATAGATTTGCCACATAGCCTGTTTCTCAAGCCACCTTTTAGCCTCATCTTCACTAACTTTTGCTTTCTCAGCTAATTTAGGAATTGCAGAATATCCTTTCCAATATCCATAAGTTGAATAATATATTTTTGATAACATGCTTTCGTTACTCATTTAAAGATTACTCCACCCTTCCTTAAAATAAAATATGTCGCAAACTATATCTGAAAAAATTAACCCAAACAGGATTCCAAGAGAGCCACTAGGTTTGAAAGCGGAATCAACATTGAATAGAATTACATTAAATCCATCATCAGCTAATGAAAGAGAAACACTATATATAAATATTCCAAAACTTACCGAGAATTTAGTGATTGTACCAGGAAGTGTATCTCTAGTATTTAACTTGACTGTTGATGGTCATGCTGATAACACCCTCGTGAATAATGTAGGTAGTAACCTTGTATCCAGACTCAGGGTTCTTTTTGGAGGTGAAACACTACAGGATACTCAAAGATACGATCTATTTCAAACCTACCATGACTTATTCTTAACAGATGAAGAACGTGAGGATAGATTAAAACAAGGTATTTCTTCTGAAAACATGAGGAAGCTTAGAACAAATGCGGGTGATAAGGTAGACACAGATTCTAAGGAAGTGGCTCTTGCAGTAGTACACAACACCAAGTACCATATCCCACTAAACCATCCTATTCTCAACGATCACGGGGTTTTCTATCCAAAGGCGTTAGATCATCAACTAATCTTTGAGATTACACTGGCTCCAGTTCACGATATTGTTGTCTATTCTGACACGACCAAGACTCCAACTTACAAAATCACAAACCTTGAGTTGGAATATTCTTGTATCTCAAGCGAATACTTAGCTCGTGAGGCACAGTCAGCTTATCAGGTTGGTAAAGGATTCTTTTACGAGAATGTCACTCTACACAAAACTTTCACCATATCCAGACCTACTGACAGTGTTATAAACCAGCATATTAATCTACCTAGAAGGTCAATTACGGGGATATTATGTTTGTTTACAATACCATACGGTGGAGGAGCACGAGACTCTGAGAATTTTTTCAATCCAGGTATCACCTCAATCAATATCGATGTTAATGGCGTACCAAATCGTTTATACTCTAAGGGAATGGTGCCGTCAGACCTCTGGGAGTCGGTAAAGAAACGTTTCGGAAGAGATGGTGTAAAGGAAAAGGATTTTTATACTAATAAGTTTGCTCTGTGGATAGATTTGAGAACTCACCCAGATAATGGCATTCATGGAGGGGGTCTGGCCTTAAACAATGCACAAGATGGTGTAAAAATAGAAATGAAAAGAAATCTTAGTGGATCTGGTATGATGACCTGTTACATGTTTGTCGTAGCTGATGCGTTAATGGAGGTGATGAATTCAAACTTAAGATCAATCATGTATTAGTTAAAAAGATGGAAGAATTACGAGATAAAGTTCCTTTTCATTGCATTATAACAGGTCCAACAAATTGTGGAAAGACAAAATACATCATAGATCAGCTAAGAGGACCATTTCGAAAAGTTTTTGAATACATTGTTCTAATATGTCCGACTTTTTCTAAAAATAAAACCTATCATAATTTTGCTCGTGGAGATAAACATTTCTATGTATTTTCACCAGATGCTAGTAACATTGATGAGATTAATGAAATGTTAACTGATTGTCAAACTTTGTTCTCCGGTACAAATACACTAATAATTTTAGACGATTGTGCTGTTTCGAATGATCTTAAGAAACGATCGAATAAGTTTATAGATCTAGCATTCTCTGGAAGACATCATGGATTACATTTGATTTGATTTAATTTATTTCATTTGTGCTTTACAGTGTCCCCAATTAGTACAGCAGTGCTAAATACACTTGACACTCAAATAAAGTTCATTATTATTATTATTATTCAGTATGGGTTCTCACTCAGCAATTAACATCTATAGCAAAACCATTCCGTGAAAATGTGGCTTGTGTTGTTACATTCCATAATCCATCACAGAAAGGTATGAAGATGCTTTTCGAAGATTATGGAGGTGATTTAGACTCTGAAACTATTAAAAAATTTGTGGAACTACTGAAAACTGAAAAATATTCTAGACTCTGTTTGTGTTTACGTTATCCATTCCAATGTTATTTAGAGATCCCTGCGGTGATTTAAAAGAATCTATGTTTTATTACAAAATTAAAATATGACAGAAGTTGAAGATTATATAGAAGAAAAGACTGAGGTAAAAGATGTGGTAAAATATAATGATGATATTGAAATAAAACAAGAATCACTAGCTATTATCGCAGTTCTTGGAACTACAAAGGAATATTTAGGTGTTGATATGAGTCTAGGTGATATAAAGAGACTAACAGAAAAAGATGTTGAAAAATATTATAATAGATATCAGGCAGTATTAGGTAAGAAAATTAATGATGGATTGGTAGATTCATCTCTTCAATTAGTTTCTCATGCCATTTCTTACATGTTTCCTGTAGATGACATTGATGCGCTTTGTAAAGATTTGAAGAATGATGAGTTGGTTAATCGTGAACTGACAAACTTTGCAGGTCTATTAGCATTAAAAGGTGGAAGATTGGTAGCACTTGCTAGCGGACTATTCCAGGTTGCTAAACACATTAAAATCAACAAAGTACAAGAAGTTTCAAGCATAAATACAGATGATTCTAACACAACTGAGCAGGTCACTGAGCACAACTGATTTAAAGATTCTTTACTTTGTTAAATAAAATAATAATGCCTGATCAAGTTGTTGAAGAAATTATAATAAATCCTAAGATTGTTGTCGCTAAGAAACTAATAGAATATAACAAAAAAGCTAGGGAAATGAAACGTGAAGCAGAGAGACTAAGCAGAAAAAGAAAATACAAGATGATTCCAACAAAAACTGAGCAGGTAACTGAGCACAACTGATTTAAAGATTCTTTACTTTGTGAAATAAAATAATAATGTCAGAAGAAGTTGTTGAACAAATTACAATGGATCCCATACCTGAAAAGAAAGATCCTAAAAAGAAAGAGAAAGATCCCAAAAAGGTTGCCGCCGGTAAGAAACTAGCGGAATATAATAAAAAAGCTAAAGAAGCGTTAGCCAGGGAAATGAAACGTGAAAAGGAACAAGCGGAAACCAAACATGAAGAAAATTCAAATGAAGAGGGTGAATCTAAAGCATGGATTCCAGAGCTATCTTTTACTACTGTTTTGTCTATTGTTGGAATAGGGTTTACTGCAGTTGACATGTTTATGAGATATTACAAAAATAGGATAGTAGATTTACCCCAAGTTCCGACCAAAGTTCCACCATCAAATATCGCCGCCCAACCCTCCCAACCACCACCTCAACCAACTCCGAAAATAGCAATGATATGAGGAAAGTAGTTTAAAGGTTTTCTATATCATCAATAAAAATTATGTCAACTGAAAACAAACTTGTGAAAACTGTTACTGATTCAGCAGTCCTTATCGGATTAGCAGCTGGAGTTGGATATGTAGCTAAAAAGGCTATGAAAGAATCATTTATGAACGATCCCTCCTCAAGTATTACAAACTATGCTAAATGGGTAGCTGTCCTGTCTGGTAGTATGTACCTAAAAACATATTTAGAGGATCAAAAGATTTTACCAAATTAAAGATTTATGGCAACAATAGCAATGATGGTTGGTGGAGCTATATTGAATGCTACTACCTTTGTTGGTGGATCATATCTTGCAAAATATCTCTCAGGTGATAAAACAGATGCAGAACGAATACGACATGATAAGGCATTAGAAAAATATCAAAAAGATTATGCTACATATCAGGAAAAGAGACAGAATCTCATTGATTGGCAGTCTAAACAGAAGGAAGCTAAATACCAGGCTTCACAAAATATTTCGAATACTGATGAAGCTTTGAAATTTTATAGTCAGACACATGAACCAAAATTCTCTGATTATTATAGACCCAGTGACAATCAAAAGATGGGTGAAATGGTATATGTAGGTGGTGGTATGTTGGCATTGGGTTATATGGTTAGTAAATTATTTTAGATAAATGTGTGAGTAGTTTAAAGATTTCTTACTGATGAGTAAAAAATCAAATATGGCAGAAGGAGGAGAAGATATACCTGAATTAGATCCTAGAAAACTAAATGAATCAGCTGATCTAGGTGGTGATGATAAGGATGCAACAATTTATATGACACCACTACCAAAAACATCTACCGCTTATCAAAATCCTGCTTATGAGGAGGAAGAAACTTCATTAGGCGGTCGTGAAACTGATCCATTGTTGGTAAGGGGAAATGAAAAAGAAGAAGTGTGGACTATTATTTTAAATAAATTCCCAAATGCTAAACCTAATTTTCTTTTCAGATACGATAACATTTTTAGAATTGAAGTTGCAATCCCTAGAAAATTTGGAGTAAAAGAAACATGGCATTTTTTATTCAAAGCGAATGGTGATGTGAATGATAAGTTACCCAAAACAATTAAAGAAGCTTTAGGTCGTACAGTAGAAAAAGTTGTTGAAGATATGAATATTGAGATTGGTAAGAAAGAAGAATCACTAACCAAAAAGAAGGAGGAACTTAAATTCCTTGAGGATAAACAGTTGAAGACTCCGGAGGAAAGTACGCGAATAGAGACTCTAAAGAGAGAAATTCCTGAGGATGAGAATGAGATATCTAACCGAGAGAATGAGAGAGATAGAATACAGGATGGAATGTCATTAAGAGAGCGAGTAAAGTACATCTTCAAAAAGTATGGTTTTACAGTCTTTGCTGTTGTAAGTTCTGTTGGTGTAGTTATTGGTGTTATAGTTTCTAATCTTTCTAAAGGTCTAACCACATTGGGTAAAGGTGTTGGTAATGGGTTGAAAACGATTGGTAAGAAGCTCGGTGAAATATTGCCTGGAATGGTTGGAGCCATTGTGAGCTTTCTATTCAAAACAGCGGGTGAGGTTATTGGATTTTTAGGTAAGAACGCTTGGTTGTTGATAATGGCTGTGGTTCTATATTTTGTGGAACAATTTAAAAAGAAGAGAAGGTAAGTAAAAAAAAACATGAAGAATGATACAATTTTTCTATATATCACTATGCTGTTCGAATTTATTTAAAGATATCGTGTTGATCAGTAAAAATATGGAAGACTACAATAGAATTTATCCACAATTACCTATTAATGGTGATCCAAATAATTTCAGACTACAAAAGTCATGCGAAGTACTACATAATCTTCAAAAGGAAATTAAACATTACGAGGATGTTAGGAAAAAATACAATAGAGCTAGGGGTATATTTACAAAAATCAGTGTTGGTAGTGGAGTGTTTTCAGTTATTTTATCTGCAAGTGGACTTGGAACCTCCCTTACTGGTTTTGGTGCTGCTGTTGGTATCCCATTAGGAGCGGTGGGAGGTATTTGTGGGGGAATATCGGTTGGATTCGGTGCGGCTTCTAAACGACTTTCCCATAAAGTTAGTAAACATGAACAGACAGTTTCTCTAGCAAAAGCAAAAGTAAATACCATTCACGACTTGGTTTCAAAGGCACTAAAAGATAACGCCATATCCGACCAAGAATTTTCGCTAATTTTATCAGAGGTAGACAAGTTTGAAAAACTAAAACTCGAAATCCGTCAAAAAACTCGGAAAGATACAGAAAAAAACTTAAATATGAATCAGATAAGGGCAGAGGCTCGAGCGGAAATATTAAAGGAGTTAACAGCTCCCGTACGTTGAAAATGTCATTTGAGAGAACTCCTGTAGGATGGAATTGTTATGCTGGTATTAGAAAAGAACGGTTTTGATTTAAAAGCATCCTATTATCAACGTAAATAATAAGATGGGCTTACTAAATGATTTCAGAAATAAATATCCAAAGGCTGATACAGGTCAATTCATAGTTGTAGCTGATCCGTATGGTGGTTACATTAAGTGGAAAGTGAATGGTACAACAATCATGTCTTATGATGATCCCACGGGAAAAACATGGACTGATGACCTATCTCCCTATATGAAAAGGCTTTTATGGAAAGATTTAGGATTGGATGATGATGAATTGAGTTCATTTCCAAAGAGTTTAACTATAACCAATCGATCTTATCCAATACCACCCATTGATTTTGATGACTTTACAAGTGACATAACAAAAATGCTAACCTCGTTGGATATATATGTGTCAAATAAGAAGAAATTCACAGCAAAGATGAGAAACATATTTACATCCCAAGTAGAGAGTGACAAAAGTACGGTTCTAGGACAGCTAAAATTTGTCTAGTCATTTTTATGTTAAGTTTTAAATTTAGGTTAAAAAATTAGTTCAAAGATTTTATCAAGGATTTTATCAGTAAATTATTTCTCGATTAAGTTTTAAATTTAGGTTAAAAATTATATCAAAGATTTATCAGGGATTTATATAGCAACATTTCTGGGACACGGCAATTAAATCTTAAAAAAAGTTGATTTAAAAGATTAGAAAAGATTTACAAAAGCAATTATGGACCAATTAAATAATTTATGTTTTTATGAATTAAAAAGAATTGCAAAAGAGTTAAAAATTAAAGGAAGATCAAAAATGGGTAGAATAGATTTTATTAATGAGTTTAAAAAATTTAAAGAGGAGGAAATTATTAATTTAATTGAAAAAGTTACTACTACTTGCGAGTATATTTGTATTCATGGAAAACTTAAATATTTTTGTAGAGAATGTGGTGGGTCTCAAATATGCGTACATGATAAAATTAAGCATGCTTGTAAAAAGTGTAAGGGAGCGCAATATTGTATGCATAATAAACAAAAACAGAGATGTAAAGAATGCGGTGGTTCACAAATATGCATACATAATAAACAAAAACAACAATGCAAAGAATGTGGAGGATCACAAATATGCAAGCATAAGAAACAAAAAGCTTCTTGTAAAGAATGTAGAGTTGGGAAAATATAATAAAATTAATTTATGATTTAAAGATTAGAAATTGAAAATAAAAAAAAAGATGCAAAGAGACTTTAATTATACATATATCAATTATCTTAAAAAAACAAAAAAAATTGAGTTTGAATATGTTAATGAAAAACAACTGAGTTTTTGTGACTTTATAGAAGAAATCAAAGAAGATTTGTTAAAAAAGATATCAAAAAATAGAGGATTTATTGAAGAAAAAAAACTCTGTATTTATTTTGAAATTATTTATGATGATTATGATTATGATTATGAAGGAGGCCTTGGTTATTACGCCGATATAAATTTTGGTGTTAATGGTATATGTGTTGATAAGCTTGTAAAAAATTTATTAAATTGTGGTAATGAAGAGTATGAAGAATGGTTAAAAGATTATGTTGATTATAATATAGAGGGTGTTTATAATTATGTTGATGATAGATATGTTCGTTTGGGCGGTTATGATGAATATTATGGTAGAGTTGACGGATATGAAGGTTATTATGATAAGGAATGTAATATTAATAAGTTTGATAACAATTTTATTGTTGATTTAATGACTGTTAATATATTTGTAAATCCTTATAAGTCATTGCATAAAAATAAATTTTACAAAGACTTGTATGATGAACTAATGACTATAGCATGGCATCCAAGTAGGTATGAAGATTGGTGTTATTCAATTGATGAGTTAAAACTTTTGAAGGAGTTATGGGGTGAAGAAGATTGATTAGAACTAATTATGTTGTATAACTAAAATAATAGTTACATAACAAAATAAAATTAATTTATGATTTAAAGATTAGAAATGGAAAATAAAAAAAGATGAATATAAAATTATTAACTATTAATTATGATAATAAAGAAAAAAAATGTTCAAAAGATTTCTTTAATGAAGTAAATAAAGATTTTTCAATTTGTGTTTCAGAGAATGATAATTTAAATATTGTTGCTACACCAAGTAATTTAGTATTTTTTGGTTTTAAAATTTGTTACCGATTGGGAGATATTAGTTCGCCGGTAATGAGGAGAGGTTTGCCCTATCATAGAGAATTTATTACAAAAGGAGTAAAACCTCATGATATTGAAGAAGATATTAAATTGGATAAAGATTATTTTGAAAAAGCAATTAAGCTTAGTAATGAAAAAGAAATTAATTTAGAAATATTTATTATTTCATTTGAGATTAGTTTAAATATAGTAATTATAGATAAAAATAAGTTTTACGAAAAAATAAAAAAACATGTAGATGATGGAATATCTTCATACTTTTCAATCTCACCACCGGTTAAAAATATGTTTGAAGAGATGGAAATAATAGTTGCTAAAAAATAATGTTAAAAATATGTTTTAAGAGATTGAAATAATAGTTTGTAAAAAATAATGTTATATAACTTTTTAATTAAAGTATTATGAGTTACATAACAAATTTATCGAAATAGATACAACGCTAATCCGCCTGCCACAACTATGATTGCTAATTTGCTAACTTCATGCTCACTTTGTGGATTAGTTTCATGTTGTGTTTCTGATTTTTTTTTTTGTTCATCATTTTTAGCTGGTGGTGGTTTTGGGTTTGTATCAACTATTGAATGGGGTAAATTTACTTTTGTATCCCCTAAGTTATGACTTATACCAACCGTCTTTGATTCAGTATTTAATGCGTTATTTACTCCAAATTTCATATCTCCTGTGGCTTTCATAAGTTTGTTATTATATCCAACCACACTTTCTGTATTTATTATCATATTACTTGGCATCAACCAAACGCCTGGAGCAATAGCCATATCCAGACGTACTTTAGCATTTTGTATAGCTAATTGATATCTTTGTACTGAAATAGCAAGGTCATTTTCAATAACACTACTTTCAAATAAGGTTAAAAATTGCTGTTGTGTATTAATCGCTCCTCCACCATTACCGTAAATAGAGCTTCTCATGTCAGTTTGTGCGCCCAATATACAGTAAACAAAAGCTTCAGCGGATCGATTTAATCTACCAAGTCCGGCTTTAGTTAGTCCATGTCCACTTGTTGGTACAAACCATGAATATTTAAAATCAGAAAAGTCATCATTTCGCATGAATGAGATTAGATCACCTTCTTGTTTCTTACCACCATCATCTGAAAATTTATCGCCCGAACCCGGCCACATATCAGCTTCTTTATCATAATTTCTTATAACATGTACATTTTGGTAATCGTGGTCTTTTGCTCCATATCTATCACCATAATCAAGGAATATATCCCCCAAACCGTGATTTCTTCCACCTTTCCACCTAAAATCAGAATCATATCTTATTCCAAATTCATCGCACAATCTTTTATATGCTACTTTATTATATGGGTTATTATTTATTGTAAAATATTGTTTATCCGGTAAAGGTACTACTAATTCTTGTAATATCCTTCTTATAGTGAAATATATATGAAACTTTATGAAACTATTAACTACCTTGGGGTAATTTAAACTTTCAAATGGGCTTATACCGCACCCAGATGTTGCACACCAAACTGCAAAATTTAATTGTTGCGGCCAATAATTAATATCTGGTTTATTTAACCATTTTCTACTCTGTTCACCCGTTTTGAAAGTTACAACTTGATTGATAAAAACATTAGGAAATTTTGCTGTGAATTTCTTTGTATCAGATACATATATATCCATAAATGTTAACATTTTTGTAATATCAGTTGCAGGCTCATCAAAACCAACAGCTGGTATAGGGTAGCTTTGATTAGTAAAAAATAAACTTTTTGGGAAAGACGCAAAGCGCCCCCGAAGGGATGAACTCAATTCATCACCATTCAACCCCAAATCTTTCCATAAAATTTTTTTCATGATCGGTGACAAGTCATCAGTCCATGTTTTTCCGGTTGGATCGTCATAAGACATTATTGTTGTACCATCAACTTTCCACTTAACGTAACCTCCATATGTATCATATACAAATGTGAATTTGGAAATATTAGCCTTTGGGTATTTATTTTTAAAGTCTGTGAGCAACATTTTATTCTTTGTTTTTCAGGGCTGGTCTTTAGATCTAGAATAAAATGTTAATTAATACCTGCAAAACAATTACATCCCACATCAGTTCTCTCATATGAAATTTTCAACGTGTGGGCGCGGTTAATTCTTTTAATAGATCTGCTCGAACTTCTCTTCTTATCTGCGACATGTTTAAGTTTTTTTCTGTATCTCTCCTAAATTTTTGTCGTATTTCTAATTTTAGTTTTTGAAACTTTTCCAACTCTGCTAAAATTATAGAAAATTCTTGATCAGATATAACATTATCTTTCAAAGCCTTTGAAACCAGATCATTGATAGTGTTTAATTTTGATTTTGCAATTGAAACGGTCTGTTCGTGTTTACTAACTTTATTTGAAAGTCTTTTTGATGCAGCCCCGAATCCAACAGATACCGCTCCAAAAATTCCACCAACTACACCCAAGGGTACACCAACAGCAGCACCAAAACCGGTAAGAGATGTACCTAAACCACTTGCTGATAGAATAACTGAAATCATCCCGCCGCCAACACTTATTTTTGTAAATATTCCTCTCGCTCTATTGTATTTTTTCCTTACATCTTCATAATGTTTAATTTCTTTCTCAAGATTTTGCAATACTTCACTAGATTTTTGTAATCTGAAATTCAACCGAGGGTCTCCCCGCTCTGCATGATCATGTTCTCCGTTATTAGGTAATCGTGGATAAATTCTATTGTACTCGTCCATTTTTTACTACTCAACATGTTATCTTTAAATTGATACGAATGTTAACTTTATTAGAAATTATCTTTGTTCCATTTTTATCTAGAATCCATAATTTAAAGTTGTTAACTGGATTTTTGGTTTGTGTAATTCTTAAAATTGGATACTTTTTGAAGGGTATAGCAGCTAGTAGTTGTGAAGGGCGAAGTTCTACATTTTCGCCACTGGGTATACGATTGTAATATGAAGACTTTGGTTCAATAATATCACTCATTAAGTATAAAGGATTTTCATTTGTAGCATTAGCACCAGAAAAATCTAGAATTTGTATTTCTTTTGCATTATATAATGATGGGTCTAGATAAATTGTTGTTTCTGTAGTTAGCATTGTGATTAATAAAAAAGTTATTATATCATCATTACATCGATAATCCATGTTACTTTGGTTTTTAGATCTACTTACTCTTCTTTTTAAACTGGGTTCCTCCCTTCAGTCGGTCTACAAAATATAGAACCACAGCCATTATCAAAATCCAAGCATTCTTACCTAAAAAGCCAATAACCTCACCTGCTGTTTTGAATAGAAAGCTAACTATTGCACCAACCATTCCTGGTAATATTTCACCAAGTTTTTTACCAAGAGTTTTCAAACCATTACCAACGCCCTTACCCAATGTTGATAAACCCTTAGAAAGATTAGAAACGATAACCCCAATTATTATACCTACTGCACTTACAACAGCAAAGACTGTAAAACCATACTTTTTGAATATGTACTTTATTCGCTCCCGTAATGGTAAATTTTTAAGTATTTCATCTTTTCTACTCTCAATATCTGATATTTGTTCTTCACTTGAGATTATTTTATTTCTGATTTGTTCTCTTAGTTTATTAACCTCTGATTTTAATCGTTCATTACTACGTTCTAAAATTGTTAAATTAGATTTACCCTTCTTATATTTGTCTATTTCTTCTTTGTATAATTTTGTTTCACTCAAAAGTTTCTCCCCCTGTATTTTTAATTCTATATTCTGTTTAACTGTTTCATCAAAAAGACTTTTATTTTCAGCTTTTTCTACCTGTTGCCTCTCAATAAATTCACGTAGTTCTTTTTCTCTTTCTACATATTGGTTAATCTCCTGAGGATATACTTCCGCAGCCGCTTTCAATCCCTGTAATGCATTATCTAATTCCTTAATTTTTTCATTAGATTTTTTCAATTCTGACGTGGTATTATTATATTTTTCCAACATGCTTTCATAATCAGCACCCAGAGCTTTTCTAAATGTTTTTGGTAAATCTTCAATCTTAATCACCCCATTTTCATCAACTAATGTATGCCACACATTATTACCAGCAATACTTAATTTTCCTTCTATACTACCATCTACCTCAAATCTTACATTAAATGGGCTATCATTGGGATTGTAATTTGGATAATAACGTTTGAGTTCTTGCCTCGCTTCTATAATTCTATCATATTTCTCATATATTTCTCTAAAATAACCCGAGTTTCTACTTTCATCTGTTTTATCCCATTCGGCCCGGCTCCTTTCTTCTCCATCTATTCCTCCCTTCTGTCGGTTATATTCATCATAACCAGCATAATCTTGATCAAGAGAGGTGGATGTTCTAGTTGGTGTCAAATAAATTGTATCATTATTATCTTTACTATCATCATCTTTTGGGTCATTTAGTTCAGTTGGATCTAAATATCCTCCTTCTGCCATGATTTTTTACTCATCATTAAGAAATCTTTAGACCTAAATACACTATAAGAATTTACTAGCCATATAACCTAATGCTAACATACCACCGCCTACATATGCCATTTCACCCATCTTTTGGTTGTCACTGGGTCTATAATAATCTGCAAATTTTGGTTCATGAATTTGACCATATAATTCTAAAGCTTCATCTGTTTTTGAAAGATTTTTTGATGCTTGATATTTATCATCTTTTCTTTGCATTTTCCAGTCAATTAGTTTTTGTCTTTTTTCTTGGTATTCAGCATAATCTTTTTGATATTTTTCTAATGCTTTATCGTGTCGTATTTTTTCTGTATCGGTTTTATCACCCGATAGATATTTTGCAAGATATGATCCACCAACAAAGGCAGATGCATTTAATACAGCTCCTCCTACCACCATTGCTATTGCTGCCATTTTTAATTATTTGGTAAAATCTTTTGATCCTCTAAATATGTTTTTAGATACATACTACCTGACAATACAGCTACCCATTTTGCATAATTTGTAATACTTGAGGATGGATCGTTCATAAATGATTCTTTCATAACCTTTTTAGCCACATAGCCAACTCCGGCTGCTAATCCGATAAGTACTGCAGAATCAGTAACAGTTTTAACAAGTTTGTTTTCGTTTGACATTATTTTTTACTCATCAGTAATAAATCTTTAAATCGGCTTTAGTACTTATTCCATTCCTATTTTTGATGTAGGCTGTGGTATTTGTGGAACTTGAGATAAATCGGGTATCCTATTTTTATATTCAGCGTAACCAGACCCAGCTTTTTCTCGGTATCTCATAAAAAGATCAAATGCTGTAAACCCTAATCCAACAATGGATAAAACAGTAGTAAAAGATAACTCTGGAAGCCATGCTTTATTTTCATTTTTCTCCGCGTTACTTAGTGTCTCTTCACGTTTCATCTCCCTAGCTAATGCTTCTTTTGCTTTTTTATTATATTCAGATAATTTCTTACCAGCTGCTACTTTTTTAGGATCTTTTTCTCTCTTTTTAGGGGCATTATCTTTAGGCGGCTCTCTAGTAATTTGTTCAACTTCAGTTTGTTCAGTTTGTTCAGACATTATTTTACATATCATTAAGAAATCTTTAGACCTTTTAGTGAACAGTATCATACTCCTTATCATCCTGCTTAGTGGGTTGCTCAGTTTTGTTGGATTCATCTGTAATTTCGATTGAGACTTCTTGTATTTTACCTATTTTAACATGCTTAGCAACATGGAATAGCCCGCTAGCAAGTGCCGCTAATCTTCCTGCTTTCAATGCTAAGAGGCCTACAATGTTTGTCAGTTCATAATTAACTAAATCATCATTCTTCAAATCCTTACAAAGTGCATCAATATCATCCACAGGAACAATGTAAGAAATAACTTTAGAAACTAATTGAAGTGATGAATCTACAAATCCACCACTAATTTTCTTACCCAATACTGCCTTATATCGATTATAATATTTTTCAATGTCTTTTACTGTTAATTTTTTTACATCACCCAGACTCATATCAACTCCCAAATATTCCTTTGTAGTCCCAAGAGATGCGAGAATAGCTAGTGATTCTTGTTTTATCTCAAGTTCATTATGATTTACCACAGTCTTTTCTACAGTCTTTTCTTCAATATAATCTTCAACTTTTGCCATCTTTTGTTTTAATACATGAATTATTTTTAGACCCCTTTAGGGCCGCGAAGCAAATCGGCTTTGCCGGCCAGCTACGCTGAAATCACTTCAGGGATCTCCAAATAGTAATTAAATGGATAGCGTAAACTCAAACATAGTTTAGAATATTTTTCTGTTTTCAGGAGATGTATAAACTTTTTAATAGTTTCATAATCTAAATCACAACCGTAATCTTCGAAAAACATTTTCACACCTTTCTGCGATGGGTTATGGAAAGTAACAACACAAGCCACATTTTCCCGGAATGGTTTTGCTATTGATGTTAATTGCTGGGTGAGAACCCACATTGATAAACCGTGATGTCTTCCAGAAAATGCTAAATCTATAAACTTATTCGATCGTTTCTTCAGATCATTCGAAACAGCACAATCATCTAAAATTATTAGTGTATTTGTACCAGAGAACAAAGTTTGGCAATCAGTTAACAATTCATTAATCTCATCAATGTTACTAGCATCAGGTGATAATACAAAGAATCTTTTATCTCCTCGGGCAAAATTATGATATGTTTTATTTTTAGAATAAGTTGGACAAATTAAAACAATGTATTCAAAAACTTTTCTAAATGAACCTCTTAGCTGATCTATTATGTACTTTGTTTTTCCACAATTTGTTGGTCCAGTTATAATACAATGAAATGGTATTTTATCTCTCAATTCTTCCATGATTTGTATCATAACTAAAGGTTTTTAGACCCCTTTAGGGCCGCGAAGCAAATCTCTTCCGTCAGTACTTAATGGATCGTAAACCTGAATTCATTATTTCCATCATTGCATCAGCTACAACAAACATATAACAGGTTATAGTGCCAGATCCACTTTGTTTTCTTTTAATTTCTAGTTTTACACCATCTTGTGTGTTGTTTAAGGCTAGTCCACCACCATGAATACCATTATCGGGGTGTGTTCTCATATCAACCAACAAAGCAAACTTATCATCATAAAAAGCCTTTTCCTTTATTGATCGACGGGAGGAACCCAACTCTTTTTCAAATCTTTTCTTTACCGACTCCCATAGATCTGATGGTATCATTCCCTTTGAATATAAACGATTTGGAACTCCATCAACATCTATATTAATTGAGGTTATACCAGGATTGTAAAAATTCTCAGAGTTTCGAGCCCCTGCCACGGTTGGTAATTTAAACAAACATAATATCCCAGTCATTGATCTTCTAGGTAGATTAATATGTTGATTTATAACACTATCACCGCCTATGGAAAAGGTAAAAGTTTTGTGTAAAGTTACATTTTCATAAAAGAATCCTTTACCAACCTGATAAGCTGCTTGTGCCTCTCGAGCCAAGTATTCGCTTGAAATGGAAGAATATTCTAACTCAAGGTTTTTGATTGAATATGATGGTGTTTTAGTAGTGTCGGAATAAATAACAATATCATTAATTGGAGCAAGTGTAATCTCAAATATTAGATGATTATCCAGAGCTTTTGGGTAGAAAACACCGTGGTCTTTTAGAATAGGATGGTTTAGTGGAATATGATATTTGGTGTTATGTACTGTTGCAAGAGCCACTTCCTTTGCATCTTGGGTTTTCTTATCACCCGCATTTGTTCTAAGTTTCCTCATGTTTTCGGAGGAAATACCTTGTTTTAATCTATCCTCTCTATCTTCTTCTGTTAAAAATAAATCATGATAGGTTTGAAATATATCATATCTTTGAGTATCTTGTAATGTTTCACCTCCAAAAAGAACTCTAAGTCTAGATACAAGATTACTTCCCACATTATTCACAAGTGTATTATTTGCATGCCCCTCAACATCCAAGTTGAATAGTAAATATACGCTTCCTGGTACAATAACTAAATTCTCAGAAAGTTTTGGTATATTTATATATAGTGTTTCTCCGGGGCTGGCGGAAGATGGATTTAGTGTAATTCGGTTCAGCGTTGATTCTGCTTTCAATCCAAATGGCTCTTTAGGTATTCTGTTTGGGTTAATTTTTTCGGACGTCATACTTGATTTATAAGATACTTTGGCTAATCTTTAAATGAGTTCTAACTTGACAAAAAATTTAAGTCGGATATATTATTCAACTTTGGGATATTGGAAAGGATATTCCGCGATTCTTAAATTAGCTGAAAAGGCAAAAGTAAGTGAAAATGAAGCAAAACAATGGCTTGAAAAACAGGCAATATGGCAAATATATCTGCCAGCTCCAAAATATATACCCAGACCTCACTGGACGGTGGATAAACCTAATCATATTCACCAAGCAGATTTATTATTTTTACCGCATGATAGAGTTGGAAGAAAAACATATAAATATGCATTAGTTGTGGTTGATGTAGCGTCGAGATATAAAGATGCAGTGCCATTAACAACAAAAGAAAGTCGAGAAATATCTGAAGCTTTTACAAAAATATATTCTAGAAAATTAAAATACCCAAAAACATTAATGGTTGATCCTGGAAAAGAATTCATGGGTGAGGTTACAAAACTTATGAATTACCATAATGTTAGAATACAAAGAAGTGAAGCTGGAAATCATAGAGCACAAGCATTTGTAGAAAACGTAAATAAAATATTAGGTGAACGAATATTTAGTCATCAATATTCACAAGAAATGGTAAGTGATGAAAGGTCTAGAGTATGGGTGAAACGATTGCCAGGTATTTTGAAAACTTTGAATAATACAACAACAAGATTAACTGGTAAAGAACCTGATGACGCAATAAAAATGAAAGAGGTTGAGATAGAACAGAGAAATTATCGGCGCGAGGTTGGCCTTGATGAGGTTAGATTACCTCCTGTTGTTAAAGTTAGATATTTATTATATCCTGGTGAACTTGAAGGTGGCGAACGAAGAAGAGCTACTGACCCCATTTGGAGTATAAAAGTTTATGATATTTCTAGAAGTGTGATTTCACCTAATCAACCTGTTTTATATTATTTAGTAGATGGGCCAAGACGTGGATTTGTAAGGGAAGAGTTACAGGTTGTGCCTTATGATACTGAGTTACCGCCTGATTCTGTTTTGATAAGATAATGACCATAGGGAAGAGTACTTATTCCATCTTTACAAATTATTCTCTTATCATCATCAGCAGATAGTGCTTTTTTATTAACGGTTTTTGTATAAATATTATGTAGACTTGAACCAATTAAATTTTGTAATCTCATTTGCGGTTTTCTGGTATTTAAACAATCTTTAAAATGATTAAAACTTATTTTTTTCTTAATAACTAATTTCTTTGTTCCTTTATTCTTTTTTATCTCTTTACCATTATCCATTAATACAGCATATTGTTTAGCACCTAAACCCACAAACTCTATAGGTATACTTCCTCCAAACTCATCTTTGAACATTCCAATTACTTTTTTGTTTGCGCCTGTCTCAATACCAGATGGATGATCTTTAATGTAATTGCTGGTGTCGAACTTTTCTCTAACGTCTGGGTTTATATCTTTGTAGAAATCTGGAGTTTCTATATTATATACAAGAGAATCAGTGTCTGTCATAAGTAATTCAGCTTTTTCTCCATATTTTTCTTTGATATAATTATAATGAAAATCATACATTATTTGCTTACTTAGATCTAAAATGGAAAACCCTACATAAATTGGTTTATTAAATCTTATTTCTGTTTTCTTCATATTTATAGCGGCTAGATCCTCAGAAAATATAGTAAAATGATTAAAGTTCGGTTTTCTTATTAATTTTTTAGCTGATTCTACATTATTAACTAATCTCACATCTATCCTTTTTCTCATATTTTCCATTGTTTTACCAAATACAGAGTTATTCATAAGTTTGAAGAAATCTTTTTCAAAATCATTAGTTGCTTGTGCTCTCAATTTAGTATTCAAATCAATGTAAGATTTTAACCAAGCAGACTCTTTAAATTTAATTCCCGTATGAATCTTTGTTATTTTTAATCCCTTACTTTCATAAAATTTTAACGTTTCGCGATGCACTACATATCTTTCCTTATTTAATAGGTTTGGTATTAATTTATTAACTTTATTAACCTTAAGTTTTTCTGGTGCAAGCGGATAGTCACTATGTAAATCATGAAGATGTTTTGGATATTCCAAATCAACCTCAACTATACAAGGTATATTTCTCCAATTTCCAAGCTCTTCATTGGGTATCCATTCAAAATCCTGTTTAGGTAATTTCTTGCACATTCCAGCCCCATATAAGTTATTTGCGTCAAGATAAATAATATAACTTATAAGTTTATTTACCTCAAAATCTGTCATATATGGGTTATTGGCTTTAGCATATCTTTTTGATATTTGGGATACCCCTCCTCTAATACCCCTCTCAATAAAAAGTAACATATTAACATCAGTAAACAATTCCAATCTAACTTTAGTTAATTTTAACATTGCGTCCCATGATAGTCCGGGTGATGTAAAATAGTGAGCGGGATCTAAACCATAATTATTAATACACACATCTCTAAAGTTCTCAAATACATCAACCAACTGTAGTACATCTGTTTTTAGATATAAGTCATGATAATCTCTCATTGTTTTCATATCAAATGTTTTCCATACATTTTTAACATGTTCATAATCCATATCTGAAATATCTTGGTCATTGAGAATTGATTTAAATGCTTCCATTGTTGGAATTTCTGTTTCATTAAGTTTATCAATGCAATCAAAATAATCATAAGGAAATACACCCTTTCTCAACAATAGTTTTAACTTTTCGCCTGTGAAATGTTTTTTAGTTTCTGTCATATTTTTATCTATTGGGGAAATACACATACTTTCAGATAGAAGACAATTCTTACATTTATCGCAATTACCAACCCCATTAAAGTTAATAATCTTTCCATCTTTTATGTATCTTTTCAAACATTTTCCCGGTTTACATGATTCACAATTTCCACATTTGGTAAGATTTCCAACTAATCCGCTAAGAGAGCTTTGCATAAATTTATAAGAATCGATGAATCTGATTTTTCTAGTAATGATTTTAGCGTCTCCATCATCATCAAAATAGTCTTCTTCATCTACGCCGTCATCCCCATCCTCATAATCATAATTAATTAAAATTTTCTTTGAGAAACTAATATACTTTTCATCAGTGTTGGCTAAGCAATCCATTTTGCCCTTTGTTTTACCAAGATTCTTAATGAAAAGATGTGAATCATAACCTGATAGATTGTGAATTATTACTGGAATGAATTTGGGAATATCATATTTTAAGTTACACTTATTATGTGCAGCTCCCCTGTATTTTCCAGTAAGATGACAATGATCTATTACCTTATCTTCCCCCAATTCTTTCTCACAGATATGACAGCGAGTTGCATTTTCATAGTTTATTTTATCATTTTCTGTCATTTTATTCTTATTATAAACTTTAAACGTTTCCTTTCTTTCTTCTATTAGTCCAAAAATTTTCCTAACATCTCTTTCTAAATATTCTGTAAATATCTGTGCTACATCCTCATCATCAGATTTTGCAGTATAATTCACACACATTTTAAAATCTTTTGGTAATATGCTTTCGTCAAAACATTTGATATAATAACAGAATCCTGATGCTTTGTGTAGTTGGTAATTTTTAGTAAAGCTTTTAATTTCGTTTGGCGAACAAGATTGTATTGGTATTAGACAACTTTCAAAATCCACATAAATAACAAAGGGTGATCGCATTTTATTTTTAAAATTTTTAAAGTAAATAAATTTTGGACTGCCATCTTCATTCATATCCATTTTGATTTTAACTTCTCCTTGTGAATCGCAGTATTCTTTATGTTCCTGCAAAACCCTTTCATCATAAAATGAGTTGAAACATCTAAGACAGAAATGTTTTTTGTTCTTATTTTTATCAATTTCAGATGACAAAAGTCTACTAACATTTTCTACTAAAATATAATGGCTTTTTTCTCCTTCAGTTGTTAAAATTAATGTTAGAACTTTACAATAGCATAACTTACATTCATAATTATTACAATCACATTTCTTACAGCCACATTCTTCGCATTCATGTTTTATACAACCTTCTTTCTTACATTCCTGTTTTTTCTTACACTCTTTTTTCTTACAACCGCAATTCTTACATTTTTCTTCTTTCTTACAATAACATTTATCGCTTAATCTTGCGACATACATTTTATCGTCTTCTTCATCATATTTCAATACATTAACTGGATATGGGTTTTGTTTTTCAAACTTATCAAAATCTTTTAATGAAAGTGGACCTTCAAGCCCAGAAAAGTCTAATTTTTTACAATTTTCCAACAATTCATTATTTACTCTCTCTCTATGATGTTTTCTAGGAAACACTCCTTCTGTTAATGTATATTGCCCACAGTTTTCATCCTCATTCTTTATGTTAATAGTAGCTTTTTTTGATGCTATTCTTTTTGGTGTTGGTATATATGAACTTCCAGAAGTAACTGTGTAAGGGGCTATCCCAATGTCAAAACGTGCCACAGAATCAAATACAAAAACGCCAGAATCTGTATTGTCTATAAATTTTTCAACCCCCTCACGTATATTTTTAATTATATCATCATATTCTTCTGATAAATTACTTGCCTCAGTAATTATTTTTGGTTTGACTTGAAAGTATTTTTCGATTTCTTCTGCAATTTGGTTTTTTTGTAGAGAAGATCTTTTAAACTTAGACGATAGTATAAAATTAACCTTTTTTGGTTTCTTATCCTTATTAATAATATCTATAACCTTTGGTTTTATTTTTTTCATGAATTCTTCAATATAATATCCTTTTTTCCCGTCTATGGTATGTTGTTTCAAATAACCCTTTTTGAATTTTTTTATATTTTCCTTTATAGTGAATTCTTCTTCTTTCGAACTATCAGATATATTCGGCTTTCTTTTTGTTTTAGGTCTTGCTCCCTCCTTCTCATAATCTCTTTTAGCTTTTATTTGTTTTGGTTGATTTTTCAGTGGGTTGGTTTCATTTACTCTTTTATATCTTTCTATAAAATTTTTAGCTAGTTCTTCTGTTTTATTTTTTACTTTTTCAGGAATGTATGGTTTTACAAAACTCCAAAACTTGTTTAATACATTTCCTAAAAAAGGAGTTTGTTTTATTGATGGCTTTATTGGTTTAGGTTTTTGTATAGGTGGGGGAGAACCTGGTGGTGTTCCTGGAGGAGTTCCTGGTCTATATCGATCTGGTGAACCTGGGGGAGTTCTTGGTATAAATATTTCATTCGTTGGTTGAGGAATATTTAAAGGTGGCAAATTTGACCTGTTTCTCTGTCTTATTTGTGGTGGTCCAATATTTGGAATTGGAAGTGGTGGCTGTGGTCGGTTTGCTCTTCTATTTGACATATTATTTATCGCTCTAAAAATTTCTCGTCTATTATCAACGATTTGTTGTACATTATTAATTATTTCAGGTATATTATTCAATGCCCTAATTTTAGCTTCTTTAGTAGTCATTTTAGATCTATCTTGAATTCTATACCACGAAAGCAGAGAGCTTAATTGTTTTGTATTCAAATTATTTAATTGGTCCATAATTGCTTTTGTAAATCTTTTCTAATCTTTTAAATCAACTTTTTTTAAGATTTAAGAGCGTGTCTCCGTAAAAACCGACCAGTGATTTTGGATCAAAAAATTAATTTTCCTTATATTCTGGGATATTAAAGCCTCCACCTTAGTAGTTGCAAAAATACACTTCGTTTGACCGAAAGTGATAAATATATTTTTTTACGAATTTTTGAATTTCCGGGCGGTCAGCGCCGGCGTCATAGCCGTTCAAAGTGCAAAAATCGCTAATATTGACCGCACTCTAGAGAACAAACACCTTGCTCAAAAAGCCTGATTTTCTTTTCCGTATACAGATACACAACTGTAGATTTCCTAGCCATTTCACAGTTCCGAATTATTTATTTATTTCAACGGCGATGATTTTTTCCCCAGCACGTGTTTTCGGCTTTTCATCAAAACACGAAAGTTGCTCAACTTTGAGGGTAATTTTAAAAAGTGTGGCACCTTTCTGAACTTCGCTATCTGTATGAATACAATCTAGAAATGATAGTAAAACTCAACAAGGAATAACATTTTTGTGCTCTCCACGTTTTCGGAATAGACCGCCGTTTGAATTTCCAGAAATTTCGTAAACCTGATAATTAACAAACACTCGCCTTGTCGATCTGCTTGTCAAAGTCAAACTTCATTTGATGGCGTGATGGGTCTTATCCAAGTTCTTTCACATTTTAAGGTTATTTCTGAATCATCTGAAACTATATTGGCCGTTGATTCCATGTCCTTGGTCCGTTTAAGAAGTTATCTTGTTTATAAAATGGCAGTATCCGAAAGCGTGACTGGTTCGTGACACCGTCCTGAAAGGTCTTTTGCTAAAATTAGTTGGATGCAATCTTGTCCATTGGGATTACTCTTCAAGACATGGCGGTGAAATTTCTAGGCCAAATAAAACACTTTTCTTTGCAAAGAAAACGCGATGAGTCGCTAACAAAGCGATTTAACCCAGTTCAGATTAAAGTTGAGATATGCGTGACTTTGTATTTCATCCCCAGGCCTCCTGGACTGGACACAAAACAAACAAGGGGTAACATGGCTACTGATACAGTAAAGTGTTCTTTCTCGGGCTTCGGAAAATCTAATTGTGGAGGTTTTCGAGGTTCGGATACAGTATGTAGGTTGTGAGAATGCCAGGAAGATATAACGATCCACTTGAAAACGTGCCATCTTTCAAAACTATGAGGAATGATGGAGTACGAACTGATACTAGTCAGGGGGGGGGGGGGGGGGCTATTCGATGTGCCGCCACACCGGCAAGAAGAAATGTTCGTGTGTCCAAAACACAGACATAATTTGGGTCGCAACTGGCGTCCTTTGAGGACATGTCAATATCCTTTTCATTCAGGAGCAAGGAAAAAGCTAAAAAATGATCATGTTATCAACTTGGAGATTTCCAAGAATATTCACGCAATTTTTGGAATCACAATTCCCATTGGGTCAGGTAAGCATTCTACTACACAATATTTTACGTTTTCTCTTTTTTGAGGAGCAGCGATTAATAATAATAATAATAATGAACTTTATTTGAGTGTCAACTGTATCTAGCACTGACGTACTAATTGGGGACACTGTAAAGCACAAATCAAATCAAATCAAATCAAATGTTGGTTTTTGTGGAGAGGGGAAAACCGGAGTACCCGGAGAAAAACTTCTCGGAGCAGAGTAGAGAACCAACAAACTCAGTCCACATATGACGCCGGGGCCGGGAATCGAACCCGGGCCACATTGGTGGAAGGCGAGCGCTCTCACCACTGCGCCAACCCTGCTCCCTCAATGGTACAGTTGGTTATTGCGTAGCACTTGGAGTCTTCTGTGTGAGAGGTCTCGAGATTGATGCCCATGGCCAGGTGTGACAAATTCTTTCCGTGTAGCTTCAAGTAGCTATAAATACCCGTAACACGGAGTACTGATGAAGAGGGGGGTTTAAAAAGGTTTTGTCTTTAAGATAATGATGATATGATCATTTCGAAGTACCGACGTATGTGAGGCGCCTTTACTTTGTAACTTTCAATAGAATAAAAGAACTCATAAAACCTAGGTAAATGTCATGGTCAAGTATTCCGAATTGTGTAACAAACTGTAAATCTAATTATAAATAAAGACTGAAAGAGAAGGTCGAGGGAATAACCATTCAACGTTGTTGTAAAACCTTGAAAGGGAATCGTTCCATAAGGAATTTATTTTTCCGACTATTTTTATCATAAGCAGTTATATTTTTTGGCAACAGTGCCACGATGTAAGTGTAGAAATCTTGGTTTGAGTAAATAACAAGTATGAAATGAACATTCTTGTTTTACATTGTTTGGACCAGCGCGTTAGTATAATTAGGACAAGTATATTTGTTACAACACAGATGTTCAAAAATACACAAGCTAGTATTCCTGGATTTTTGCAAGATGGTAAAGGTGCTTAGAATCTCTTTACAGAACTGTCTATTTTTTACGTTGATTCATAGCGTTCTATTTTTCAAAGTGAGAGATAATTTCGATGTTTTTTTGAGTTAAAGCAGTTACTTCAGGAGCAAAAATATCCTCTACAAAATCAAAGACGGACATTACAACCTAAAAAGTTAATAAAGCAAGTGAGCGAGCCAGTATTTGTTAATTATAATTACCGTATCAGGTCATCACCCAGTGCAGGAGAACTGGGGATGAAATACAAAGTCACGCATTTTTCAAGTTTGTCAGGAGACTGGGTTAAAACGCTTTGTCAGCGACGCATCGCGTCGTATTTGCAAAGAAAAGTGTTTTATTTGCCCTAGAAATTTCACCGCCATGTCTTGAAGAGTAATCTCGATGAACAAGATTGCATCCAACTAATTTTAACAAAAGACCTTTCAGGACGGTGTCACGAACCAGTCACGCTTGCGGATACTGCCATTTTATAAACAAAATAACTTCTTAAACGGACCAAGGACATGGAATCAACGGCCAATATAGTTTCAGATGATTCAGAAATAACCTTAAAATGTGAAAGAACTTGGATAAGACCCATCACGCCATCAAATGAAGTTTGACTTTGACAAGCAGATCGACAAGGCGAGTGTTTGTTAATTATCAGGTTTACGAAATTTCTGGAAATTCAAACGGCGGTCTATTCCGAAAACGTGGAGAGCACAAAAATGTTATTCCTTGTTGAGTTTTACTATCATTTCTAGATTGTATTCATACAGATAGCGAAGTTCAGAAAGGTGCCACACTTTTTAAAATTACCCTCAAAGTTGAGCAACTTTCGTGTTTTGATGAAAAGCCGAAAACACGTGCTGGGGAAAAAATCATTGCCGTTGAAATAAATAAATAATTCGGAACTGTGAAATGGCTAGGAAATCTACAGTTGTGTATCTGTATACGGAAAAGAAAATCAGGATTTTTGAGCCAGGTGTTCGTTTTCTAGAGTGCGGTCAATATTAGCGATTTTTGCACTTTGAACGGCTATGACGCCGGCGCTAATCGTCCGGAAATTCAAAAATTCGTAAAAAAATATATTTATCACTTTCGGTCAAACGAAGTGTATTTTTGCAACTACTAAGGTAAAGGCTTTAATATCCCAGAATATAAGGGAATTTAATTTTTTGATCCAAAATCACTGGTCGGTTTTTACGGAGACACGCTCTTAATTGCCGTGTCCCAGAAATGTTGCTATATAAATCCCTGATAAATCTTTGATATAATTTTTAACCTAAATTTAAAACTTAATCGAGAAATAATTTACTGATAAAATCCTTGATAAAATCTTTGAACTAATTTTTTAACCTAAATTTAAAACTTAACATAAAAATGACTAGACAAATTTTAGCTGTCCTAGAACCGTACTTTTGTCACTCTCTCAAGTTGTGACTTTCAAATTTGGTAAACAAAGTAGAAAATGGTTGAACGCGCCTGATATGAATTATTGGCCACAACAGCTTAACTTTGCAGTTTGGTGCGCGACCTCAGGTTGTGGTATAAGCCCTTTTGAGAGTCTAAATTATCCTAAAGTAGTTAGTAGCTTTATAAAGTTTCATGTATATTTCACAATAAGGCGGATATTATATGAATTAAGCCTTCCCTTACCTGATGAACAACCCTTTGTAATAAACAACAATCCCTATAGTAAAATCACATATCAACGGTTGTGTGCTGAATTTGGAATTGCCAATAATTCTGACTTTAGATGGAAAGGTGGTAGAAACGGAGGATTGGGGGATATATTTATTGATTATGGTGCTGGATACAATGGAAGAGGTGGAGGAAATCAAAATGTACATATGGTAAGGAATTACGATGTTGAAGCTGATCAATGGCCTGGTGAAGGTGGTAAATTCGCTGATGAAGGGGGTAAGAAAGAAAAAGGTAATCTCATCTCATTTATCCGTAATGATGACTTTGCTGATTTCAAATATGGTTGGTTTATCCCAACAAGTGGTCATGGACTCACTAAAGCTGGACTTGGTAGATTGAATCGATCTGCTGAAGCTTTTGTTTACTGTATATTGGGAGCGCAAGTTAACACTAGAAACTCGATTTATGGTAATGGTGGTGGTGCAATCGAAACACAACAAGAATTCTTAGCCTTATTTGAAAGTAGTGTGATCGAGAATGACATTTCTAGTTCTATCCAAAGATATCAATTAGCTGTACAGGAAGCGAAATTACGGCTTGATTTAGCTATTGCTCCTGGTGTATGGTTAATGCCAAGTAATATGATAATCAACACTGAAAGCGTGACAGGTTTTAATAACAAACTTATGAAAGCGAGTAATGATATGAATTTTGGAGTGAATAATTCCCTAAACACTGAAGCAAAACAGGTTGGAATAAGTCATAACTTAGGATCTTCAAAGGTAAAGTTACCGCATAGAACTGAAACGAAACCAAAACCACCAATGAAAACAGACTCAACTCAAACATACTCATCGAAACATGAAAATAATATTGAATCAACACAACATGAAGATAATATATTAGCATTTATAATTGTCTCTAGTGTATTTGCGTGGTATCTATTTCGGTAGTTCATGACCATTTCACGTGATTATCATTGTTTGTAAATTAGTGTTCACGTGTAGAACAATAGATTGCATACTTTTACGACATAGCAACAAGCAAGTTGGAAAGTGGATTTGAAATTGAAAAGTAGATTTTATGTTTACTTTTAAAAGGCTGGTTTCTAACGTCGCTCAGGAATGTGATTACGTCAATGCAAATTTTTTTTGTTAAGGATCGATTATTGAAATTTAAAGATGAATATGGAGTAATCAAACAAAAATGTTGAGCATAACCATGTATGAGTCAGAAACTAGGGTTTATTTAGATCCTCCACTGAAAAATCTTCGAGAGATACAACTCCTGGATTGTAATATAAAAACCAAAAGATTGATTAATTTCAAGGATCAACAGATATTATTCAATGATAAGAATCAGCCCCTCATAATAATTCAGCCCGGTACATATTCGCTTCGTAATATTCAATCGATCTTTCTTAATGATACTGATAGGGTAAAGATAACAATCATTGAGACTGATACTATTGACTATCTATATTCCAATAATATCTCCAACATTAAACTTACGAGAGGGTTACAAGTTGGTTTAGGGGTGCCTGAAGTCATAAAATCTGGTAAATTATACCCCATAAATATACGGATTAAGGAACCAGTGAGACTTATGTGTAGTATAGTGGATAATAAGTCGTCATATATGAATAACACTAAATATGGAGAACTTGTTAAACTCTCACCATCAAACCTACTTGCTAACATACCCTCACAGGAATATCCAACAATTCCAGTTCAAAAATATGAGAGCCTCATAAACCACTTCGATTTAAGCATCTTAGACATTGAATGGAAAAAACTTGATCTGAAGGGTTCTCCCATAACTTTAAGTTTAAGATTTAGATAAATTTTTGTTATGTAACACTGACTTGCGTTATATAACTTAATGTTTTTGTTGTGGCTCTTTTGTTGTGCGACATTCTTTACATTGCACTCTCTGTTTTTTATGTTCACATATTTGAGATCCTCCACACTCTTTACAGTAAGCTTTTTTTTATTATGTTCACATACTTGAGATCCTCCACACTCTTTACATTGTGCCCTCTGTTTTTTATGTTCACATATTTGAGATCCTCCACACTCTTTACAGTAAGCCTTATTTCTTTTATGTTCACATATTTGAGATCCTCCACACTCTTTACATCTTGATTTCTGTCTTCCATGAATACAGTAATAATGATACTTATTAGTTTTTGTTTTATAATCAATAATATTAGTTTGTGTCTGGTTTGTGATCTCTTCAGGTAAGGTGTTTGGTGGTTGGTTGGGTATCTCTTCAGTTAAGTTGTTTGGTGGTGTAGTGATGCCCATTTCACGCAACGCTTCGATGAGTTCTGCTTTACGCTTTCTATACCATTTTTCAACACGATGCTCTCGAGCAATAGCTTTCAATTCTTCAACTTTTAGATTTTCCATCATTCAATTATTAGTAATTATTTTTAAATCAATTTCAAAATTTGTGTTCTATAAAATTCCTGATAAAATCTCTGATAAAATCTCTGATAATTTTTAAGACAATTATATGAAAATCTCTGATAAAATCTCTGATAAATTTTTTTAAACTCAATTTGACTGAAAATTTTATCAGTGTGCCAGCCCCTCTAATTTACCTCTACTGACTGACTGAACACAAACGAGTCGCGAGAAATGGTGATGCCAACAATCACGTTGTTGTACATCAACTGACAAACCACAACATTGACTGGGACTCTGCCCATTGCTTAACCTACAGTACAAACTATTTTCAACGACTGACTGGAAAGCTGGTACACCAACCTAGAACAAACACCTCTTAACAGATGTCATCAACTACCGGCGCCCTACAAACGACTTATCCATGACGGAAACAAAACCGACAAACAGACTTCTAACAAACCGACATAATTTGACCAACTATAGACGGACCTAAAACCGACCTATTTGACAAACAATAGACGGATCGAAACCGACCAATGACTAGTAACAAACTTTACACAAGTCTTGAGCCAATACCATCATGGCTAAACTGACGAATTCCGTTTAACAGACCAGATTTATAACATCACCGTCTGACAAACACTATTCACTCGAATCTGAAGATGACTTCCGCTCAGGTTGTCGAAACTTCAATCACCAACAAAAGTTTTTTTCAGAACTACCCTCACCCGGACGATCACACTATACTAACAACTTATATTTTGTCTGCCTAGTTATACTATGAATCTGAATTTTTGGACACAAATATATGTAAAAGTAGCCTCATATGAAATGTGAATATTATCATTTTATTATGATGATTATAATGATGATGATACCACTCAACTCGTGACTAAAAATCGCAGGCCTGACTTTTCCCTGTGGTAACTGCTGTGTACTGCACCTTTGGAACAAAATTTAGCATGAATATCGCAACTTTTTACACCTGATCTTTTCCGTGCACGGAGCGCGATGCTCGAACTCACTGGAAGGTACGAGCTGCGAATGGCGAAGCCGCCAGGCGTTAGAAACGCAGGCGCACGCATTTCCATTCCCTCCACATTTGTTTCAACTCGTTTGCATAATTATTTCGCAACGTCCGTGGGAGGATCTGTGACGAATAACAATGACTAGCACTTTATTAAGTGGTTATCATTTTAAAGACAAAACTGTGACAAAAAGGATAGAATAACCAACAATACAAAAACATAATAATCGCTCATTTTATTCAGTGTTGATAATTCAACATAAATATTACATCATTTGCAAAATATTTGTACTCCTTCCAAGAGCCACTTGGCATTCCAGTTGTCCAGTACTCCCAAAATCTTAAAACAATCCATTCTGACTAGGTACTTTTAAAAATTGAAATACTTAGTTCATAGGAGGAGACTAAGAAAGATTAGCAAGCTGTGAAGGTTTAGGCCTGGTACCCGATGAAAAAGGCGGTGGCGGAGGAGTAGGTCCCACTGGCCGGGCGCCGAACATTGGAGCAGGAGAATCTGGGGAGAGAGTTGAGTACAGCATTTCACTGAAGAGTTACACAAGTTTCTTTTTTAACCAAATAACCGAGCCGTTAACAATAAAGGTACTGACAGCGATACGTTCTTTTGTTTGTAACATTTTCTACAACGAGAAAGAGCTTTTATTGATCCGACAAATAAAAGCCATCTCCCCCAAATGAGACTGACTAACTGACTGACAGAAAACGAACTTGTAAATCAACTCGAGAAGAGAAAGCTATCCACAATGTCAACAAGTTGAGAGAAATCAATGTAAGAGTGGAATTATCTTGGTTGTTAAAGACATCTAACCTAATACTCTTTTTTCACTGTCTGCAACTGTTACAGACAGATGGTGCCATAACAGAGGAAAAGAAAAGCGATTCTTAAGCTCAATACTAATAAAAAAAAAATGGAAATCAACTGTGGTATGTTTATCAAACACTCGGTTGATGTGTTTAGTACACTGAAAAAACATTGAACTTTTTAACATTCTGAAGCCAGACTCTCCGTAACTGTTTGTCGAGTGCGGTTGTAGGGGAGTTGGTAGTTCTGAAATGAACTCTTGTTGACGTCGAATGAAATTTCCAATACCTCAGTGCAATCTACCATCGGAGTCAAAGTACTCTGATGAGGCCAAAGTAAACAACAGTTTTCCATAAAATATCTACATCCGGAAATTCGACCTTGACACACACCTCGAGTTTTGCCAAATATATATACCCCCTACGTGTCGTATTATCATCTCTCTTCACAGTGTTTTGTGTCATGTATCACACACAAGATACAGTGCTTCATCACATATCTAACACCAAGAGAAGAGCTGAAAATACTGCGCGAAGCGAAGGATTTTTAGCCAAATTCGAGGTGTTTGATCTGTGATGAAACACACGTACGGTGTTTCTTTTTTACAGTTTCTTAGAAGAAATTAACAATGCAAAAACGAGCCGTGTTTCATCAGATATCCACGTCACGGTGCCTGATTTCCTATGTCTTTCTCTTACATTAATAATGAGCCTGAGAAGACATATTAGCCGATCATTACATGAAAACTCACATTGCATATTAGAAGGCGGTGGAGGAGGAGGAAAGCCTTGAGGTCTTACTGGTGGAGGACTGTTGGCATACATTCTCCCTGGTGGACCAGGTGGAGGTGTTCTGTCCCTCATATCCTGCATTGGTGGACGGCCATCGTGTGGAGGCTGAAACAGATTTACCAGACTACAATAAATAACCCACAAAAAGTAGGGAAATTCAAACACGATGGCCGAACCAGATGTATTCCAACTTCTTTTCAACGCTACTTTCTGTAAAGTTGACAGACACCAAACCATAGAGAGTTTTGCTTTATGAATAAGTAGATGGGTCAGTCTCGATGGCAAATAATTTGGCACTTCTTTTTTACTTTTAAATAAAAAGGACGATAAATGTAGGACAAAGATGATCAGTGGTCGTGTTATGTATGACTTAAAAGTCATAAATAACAGTACCACTGATCATCCGTGACCTCAATCTCATCACCATAAACACCATCACCACAACGACGACGACGACGACCACAACGACAACGACAACAACAACCATAGCACCATCATCATCATAATTGTAATCATAACCTTTATTATTATAATAATTAACTTTTTAATAACCCTGCGTGCACATTCAACCCTTGCGAATTACAAAATCTACACTGTACACTAACAGCTAATTGATTAATTCAAATGTGAAACCGGTGGGAACATTTGGGGAAATCTGACACGACCTACATCAAACCAAAATTAAGAAAAATCAACATAGAAAAAAGTTAATGACAAACAGAAAATAACCTTAGGGACATACATAAATAACAAAGTAATCACTTAACAAACAAAATACACAACTGCTGTTTGTGACACTACCTGAGGAGCTAGTGGTGGACCAGTAGTTGGAGGAGGTGTGGTGAATCCACGAGTTGCGGGATGTACGTGCGGGTTCATACCAAGCACTTGAGCAGGATGAGGCATTGGTTTATTGAATACCGCAGGAGGCGGAGGAGGAGGAGGAGGATTTGCAGCTGAAGGAATAAACAGTGGTTAAATGTTTGAGTTACGTGGGGGTTGACGTCGACTTACAAATTTGGGGAGTTCCTGCGACTCGCAACTTGGAATTTTAGGGATCCCAGGATATAATCCAAGTGTTCCACTCTGACCCATATTATGCACCGTTCGCGAACATGTCACGATACTCTTTTCTTTTAATATTCATCAACAAGGAAGCATATTGTGACGAAATAACTTCACGAAACAGAGTGCCGAGTTTGCAACCTATTACGGTTGTCTGTTGAACATTAGAGCTGGGCAGAGAATTACAATCATTTGTCCTGTTTTGCGCACATTGCTAACGCTGCAATAGCGGCTTCTTTGAGGTATTTTCGGATTTGTAATATATTTTCTGGTTCTAGATATTTCCTTGGGACTAGTGATTGTAAACGGTGTCAGTCGTATTGACTGACAGCTCAAGAATCCTGCGGCTTGTGATTTACAAGCTCCTCTCGTGTTCTCCCAACATCCCACCTGGTTAATTACGCTGGTAAGCCCATAAAAACTGCGCTTTATTGCTTAAATATTCCACAAAGTGGCTTTTTTTCCACTGTTTATACGTAAAGACACATTTTAGGAAAATTTATTTCAGTTCAACCTTCACTGCACTTACGCATAAGTGGTGGCATTTGAGAACCACCAAAAGGCACAGGGCTGCCCTGCGACATTGCACCAGAGCTTGGACTGTGGAGATAAAAAGGGTAAAGTGTTAGTAAACCAAAACAGGCTCTAAAGCAATACAGTTCTCTATTTCAAAACCAAATAACTATGATGAACAAATTAGATATTATAAAGTCACACAGGTACACAGAACTAAAGAATGATTACATTGGTTGTTTCTCAAGTTCAATCGCCCGGGTGTAATTAGTTCTGAAAAGAAATGTTACTGACGTCGAGCAAGAGAAAATGAGGTAAGAGAACGCATCTTCCATACTGGGTTCTCTTACTATGATAAGGGGACAGAATCAAGAGAAAATGAGGTAAGAGAACGCATCAGAAGCGTGGATGCCGACGATCAAGAAACACAACAAACACGCGGCAAGCCAGCGGACCCCTGAAGAAGACACAGCAGGAACAATAGCAGGATCGAAATGTACCAATCAGAGCAGACCACGCAGGTACATAATGGTAAGCCGGAATCAGTCGACCCCATGGCCTGAAGAAGACCAGCAGTAAGCAGTTGAAACGTCGCGATCAACATCCAGTGACCACGTCGTGTGACAAATGAACAATTTATATTATCACATTTTCCACAGAACGCATCTTCCATACTAGGTTCTCTCACTATGATAAGTGGACAGAATCTATTTTTAGATCCGCAAACTATTTTAACTGACCAATAGCTAATGTCCTTTTCATCACGTGGTTGTAATTTCAATGCGCCACGGGGAAACCGCGCAGCCATGGAACGAGATATAAATAGATTCGGCGCTAAAAATAGATTCTGTTCCCTTATCATATCAGACGGGGTTATGTTCTCTTTCCTCATTTTCTCTTGCGTCGAGTGACAATTCGACAATCTGAGTGAAAGTGATCATCAGAGTCAACACCTGAGTGAGCTGCGTGTAGTCTGGTGGTTGTATTTCTGATTCTGTCTAGTGTTTCTTTGTTTCAAAAACAATACCTCAACCACCCCTTCCAGTAGAAACATCTTATCCCCTAAAGTAGTACCAACCTTGCTCGATTAGGGGACTCTCTACGCCAATCTAAAATAAAATATTTCATTAATTAAAACGACTATTCTAGCAATTAGATTGAAATTAGACAAGTTTAAAAAATTCTTGACATCACTGAAAACACAATACGATACAGAAGCACTAATTTTTTTTTTGTTAGAAAGTACTGTGTGTAAAATGTGCACGTAATATATATTGTTAGTCAACGTAGACAATGAGGCGGGTTGTTTAAACAAGGTTTAGACCCACCTTATCAAAACCGTTGTCTGAGTTGAATTTGAGCTACTCTAACTTAACCTCTCAATCAACGCCAGAAAAAGTTGTCAATACCTGCTCACCCAAAATGAATTAATTTCATTAAACCAGCCGCTAATTGTTCAGTTTCGAAACCTTCAAATTTGGCTTAAACCGCGGCTTAGGTTGGACACCTTTTAAATAACCAGCCTTGAATATTTTAAGCTACTGCATCTATAACTACTGAGAAAAATTACCTTGTGAATTGCCCTAAAGACATTCATTAATACCACACTGTTTTGCACACTTTTCCTTTGACAGATTCGTTATACTGTGAGCAGTTAATAACAAAAAGCTTTGTCGGTAAACTTAGGTAACCCAGATTTATTACTTGGTCTATGGATCAGTGGTATCCGCTACTAAAAAAGCCCAGCTGAGGTCACCTCTAGGTAGAATAGCCCCAGGTTCATGGTCGTTTCGAACGATAGTCAGTTTGCCCGAACCTTAAAAGTCAATTCGCCTGAATGGAAAGTAGTTTCCAGTAAACTGGTTTCGGGCGAAGTGACCATCAGGCGAAATGACAAGTTACCGAGCTCCAACTAATTGCTGTCTACTTGAGTAATATGGAAAGGGGATTGAGAATTTCCACATCTTAAGCCCACCTTCCACTGCTTTGAGTTACCTGGTAACATTGGTGCAAACTGATCTCATTAAGGGGAAGGGGGAGAACGCTGCAGGACATGTTCTTCACCTGTGACATCGCAGTTTCTAACTTTCTGTTGGCAATGCAGCAAGTACAGTGCAATTGTTTCACTACAGCTTACGACAGTGCTTCACTAGAGTACAACCTTTGGGGAAATACCTGTCTCTTACATACCAAATTTATCGTGACAGCTGCACTCACCAGGGTTCATGAAAGATCTCTTCGCTGTGTTTATAAGTTCACTCTTGAGTTCTAATTCATAGCATCTGTAAGTAGATAAACAATGCATCAAGACCAAGCGACCAATATTTATTCCAACACTTCACATTAAGATTAAACAATACAAATCCCATCCAAAACAGCAGAGCTAATCGAGTTGGGTGTGTTAACTACTTCTTGCTCGACTGGTTTTATTCACTAAGGAGAAATCATTTTACTTACAACAATAACGGAACAAACTTTAGAATAACTACACAAAACGTATAAAATAAAATGAAGTGAAAGAGAGAGGGAGAGAGTGACTTGAAAATTACAGCGAGTATTTATATTTTTGGACGTAATATACGCTGAAATGACTTGTGAGAAAGTTACTATAAACAATTACAAATGACTGGCTATTGGAACGAGGTGGCAAAGAAAGAATGAAATCTAATGAACTGGTGAAAAAATGACTGATGATTACAAGTTGGTGACATTAACATGCAACTACATGCAACATTATATTCCGTTTAATTACAAATGACGAAGGCAATTAAAGTAAAACTCTTGCAAACACAATGGACAAGTAATAACAGGAAGAAAATAAACGAATAGAATTATCAGTAGCACAAAAACCTCCAACGACCTAAAATGTACCTCAACAAAAATGCTTCTTAACACTACAATAGTGAGTCACAAAAAAGCAAACACACCTTTTGAGTCACAGCAATAGATATTGGTATCAAGGCTTACCTTTTGGATAAAAGGTCGTAGTCCAGTTTCAAGGCATCAAGTTCACGTAGCGTTTTCCTATAGCTTAACTAAAGAAGAAAAATCACACTTCTTGTTTACTGAGAGTTGCAAAACCAAATCTGGTACAATGAAGAAATGGTAAACACAGCAGCTGTGCAACCATGGAGTTATGGACGCACGCAGGAGGTTGCTAAGCACGAAAGAAGCGTCAGAAAAGCTCAAGGTGCAGCCGTGAGTATCTCTAGCTTCTTGGTTACGTCTCTGCGATCACAAGTGCTTTAAAGAACTTGACTTTGAAATCAGACATGGGAATGTCGATTGTTCTTAACATTTTTGTGAAGGATTGCTCTATTAAGGCAAATGTAAAAAGTTGGCCTCATTTTATGGCGCTGCTAATTCTTACAACACGACACTGAACAGCCATGGCGCCAACTGTATCACCAGATACCTAATTTAAAATTGCAAACAAAGCTCAATATATTTCAAGGCAAAGGCCAGAGAAAGGTTGCAATTTGTTAGCCGAAAAGCCTCCTGTTTCTGTGAATCACGGTAAACATGCACTTTTCTTGAGACTTATACAATATGTTTGAGAAAACATCATTGGGGAATGTAGGAAGAATGAGAAAACTTACAAAGTTTTCATGCGCCCTTTGGTCGGCCTCAAGAAGCTGAAGAAAAAAATGGTATTATCTTAATTACAGCGGGTGCGGTGTAAAATTATTACATAACAAAATATGGAAAATAAAAGTTATTAATGTTAACTGCGTAGAAGGGCCGGACAGAAAAATGTTTGGCCCTCGATCATGAAGCACAGACGTGACTGGGCTAGGTCTGTACATCATGTCCCTGAGCCAAATATTTTCCTGTCCAGCCCGACTCCACCAAGCCTGCGAACGCAGACATTTTTCCGGTACTTGATTCTCCTTCCGGCGCAGAGAATCGAGTACCGGAAAAACGTCTGCCTTCGCAGGCTAGACTCCACCCAGTCGATAAGCATTTCATCAAATGACCGCCGCTTTTCTTATATTTTCGCATTTTGTAGCGATGAATCTCGTGGGGCTATATGCAGGGCCGTGCTGTTTCTCACGGCCCTCCTCGTGTACGGCTGTCGTCAGAGAATTTTAATGTTCTTATGACGGACAGGTCACATGATACATATAATTACAAGTATGACAACTCTAAACTCCCCTTATTACCAAAAATACCAAAGTTATCGAAATCAAACTGAACACACTCTAACCTGAAGTTTCCTTTTCTCATGGATTGTCTCAGTTTCTTTCTTCAGCTCAAGATAAAGTTTCCTTGAAAGTGCATCCAAACAATACAGTCAAGCTGGCAATTTCATTTTACCGTAATTATGACATTATTATGAAAGTGAATACAGTATATGATAATTTCATATAAATATGTGAACTGCGGAAGAAAGATTTAATAAGTGAAAGATTGTCGCAGTTGCGTAAGTAATTTTAAAAAGAAGTTGTGATAAGGCCTGAAAAAATTCAGGCTTCAAACCGTTGCAATGCCCTAACCAACTGAGCTACCAAGCCAACTGAGCCCTGGCCATTTGTGAGATTTTATAACTGAAAGGTCGTTGCAGTTAAGTACACAACTTAAGCAATTGCGAGGATAAGACCGAAAAAAATTCAGGGCTGAACAGGATTTGTACCCACGACCTTGCCATACGGGTACTATTATTATTATTAGAAACATTTAATACAGTTACATGCATTATTGTGGAACCACTGCATTTCTTAACACCATTCCTCCTTTTGTCCTCTTTCAAAAAGTCAATTGGACATAAGGATCACTTCAAAATACATTGCAACCAAAACAATTGTTGTGGATTAGAAGTGTAGTTCTTGTTGATTCTCACCTATAATTTTCGGCATCTTCTGACTTAGCAAGCTCCGATTGAAGTTTATTCTCAGATGAAATACGGGCAGCTTCTTCAGCACTCAATTTCCTGAGTCAGAGCAACAGAAAACTTATTAAAATAAGGGGTGCATGAAATAACATGATAAATGACCTTGACACAATGTGATCTTGCCATTGTGTTTCATGATCAGGCAAATACAGGGGAGAATATATCAGTTTATCTAATAAAAGAGAATATCTACATGTAGAAACTCTAGTTGGAAAACCAAACTGGCTTGTGTCACTAACTTTGGAACATTTTGTTCCCATTTCCAAAACAATGGAACTTCTTGGCGTAACGATTGATGACAAATTGAATTTCGAAAACCACATCGCTAAAATATGTAGAAAAGTCAGTCAACAAATTGCTGTACTAAAAAGGATCCAGAAACTGTTGCCTTTTGAGACTAGGAGGGACCTTTACAAGGCTTTCATACTGCCGCACTTTAATTACTGTTCCGAAACGTGGCCCTTTTGTAGAAAGAAGTCAGCTGACAAGTTAGAGATGGTAAACAAACGAGCGCTCCGTTTTGTTTTCAGGGAAAAGTCCACGCCTTATGAGGAACTATTACAGCGTATTGGTCTCCCAAGTCTCCGCGAACAACGGTTAGCGAAAATATTGTCCACAGTTTTTAAGATATTAGCCAGCGATGCCGGACCTGCAAGCTTACGTGATTTCATTACAGTAAGGCGCTCCACTTATAACCTCAGGGGCAACACAATTGTACACCTTCCAAAAGTAAAATCAACAACTTATGGCTTAAGATCGTGGAGATATGCTGCATCGAAAATGTGGAACTCTCTACCAGACGAAACAAGAAAGATAAAAACATATACTGTTTTTAAGAATAATTTAAGAACATTAAACCTTACCGGACTTTGACCGAGAAGTGTGATAATTAAATACAATTTTTACTATTTTACTGTTTTTTAATAATATTTTTTATATTTTTATATTTTATTCTTAGTTAGCTTAAATTACTTTATATACTTCCAAGAAGTTTTCATTTTTCTAGTTTGTATTTTTATTTCGTGGCGCACCTGCAAACTAGCTTTTTAGCTAAGCGTGCTGACCACGTTAATAAAGATTGATTGATTGATTGATTGATTGATTGTAAATGTGACCCTCCATTACCTTTTATGAACATGGCATGATAATGAAAATGATAATGATAATGAATTTAATGATAATGAATTTATAAAACGCACTTTTTCATATGAATATGTTCAAAGGCGCTTTACACTTCAATTGGGTGAGATAGGACGTCAGCATGTAAAGGCGCCTCTGGCTGCCGCTATCAGTCCATTTATGATCTCACCCACCCAACCCATGCATGAATTGACAGAAGAAACCAGACGTAGAGATAGGCCACCACACCGGAAACTACGTCCCCTACTCTTTTCGAACAGTGTGTGGGTTCTTTAACGTCCCACAGATTATTTGGCACAAGTGTTGTGAGACGGGTCCTACGGTTTATCGTCCTTATCCGAGAAGACTAGAAAGTCTAACCATTTACAGATGTCATTACAAAGGCAGCACTTTCTCCTCAGTTATTTTTAAGACCCTGAGTGTTGGTCCGGCCGGGGTTTGAACCCGCAACCTCCCGCACGGTAGTCCGGTGCTCTACCAACTGAGCTAACCGGTCGGTGGTTGACCGACGGTTGCCAGTATGCCCACCGCAGTATGCCACAAGACACACTGACTATCGCCTGATAGTAAGCGTGACACAATTTTTGCATTCCTGCCAGTTTTTTTTCGGTAATCCTGGGTGAGATTTAAGCATAGGCCTATTCTTAAAGTCAAGTCTATTCATGGATGATTTCAAGTAACATGTTCTCGTGAATAGATAATACCCGGTTACCACCTCAAAATACTTTTTTTTGGCAAAATCTTGTAGCTGTCAGTAGAAGCAAGTTTCCAAGGAAAATACACGTCAATTCAACTTGTTGTAACGGAAAAAAGTGATTGCCATTTTCAGTGACTCAATCTTAACATACATATAACTTCTCACTTTTGTGAGAACTTATGTTACTCAGCTTATGAAAAGAATATTTTCACATACTTGTGTAGATCTACTTCAGTAGCTTTGAAATATCTCTGCAGGGCCTCCAACTCAATTTCCTTTTCTCTCTGCAGTAGTGCTGCCTCTTGTGCCTTGCTGTTAGCCATCTGCAATTCCTCTTTCATCATCTCAAAATTCTCTGCAAGATTTATTTTCATTGGGTCATTAATGAAGTTTACCAAGTTTTACTGTACATCTTCTTTTCCAAAATAATAGCTGTAACTACAGAAACTTGAAAATACAGTCTACATCTATGACAGCGATGGTTTTGGCAAAACATTTTTACTCCCAAAATCTGAGTAGCTAATCCAGATAGCAAGGCAGTCAGAAATTTTACCTTTTAAATCTCTTAATTCTTTAAGGCGGCTCTCTAACTCTTCTGACATTTTTTGATGCGACGCTTCCACTTTCTGCAGATCCTCCTTAGCCTGAAACATGCAAGAAACCAGTTTTTTCAGTTATCTGGTTTAACTTAGTGTCAGCAGCATTAAAATTTACTCTGTAGCGTTTTACCTTCTAACTTAAAGAAAAATCACAGACAGGTATTACAACCTGTAAAATATATAGTTCTGGGAAATTACATGGTCGTGTGGAGATACAAAATTTCTCTTACAGTGCAGCAGATATTTTTCAACACGCATACAAGAAGAGAAATTTTGTATGGTCAAGCGGCCAGGTAATGCTCTATTATATTAACACCAGTGAAATACCAAACCATTCCACTCTGACATTCTGAGGCCGATT
This sequence comes from Ricordea florida, assembly GCA_949710005.1. Lineage (NCBI taxonomy): Eukaryota > Metazoa > Cnidaria > Anthozoa > Corallimorpharia > Ricordeidae > Ricordea > Ricordea florida. The sequence continues at coordinate 234,201 of OX453284.1, forward strand.
TATGATGTTACAGCAGTGATTATATTGGCGTGAACACCTAAAATATGTCTGGAATGTTTATTGTGTTGCAACCAATCACAGGTGAGATCTTCACACCACAGAAAGCACAGGCAACGAACGGTTTCCGATCGGTCATGGAACAAATTATTTTCGTTTTGTTTAAGGATACAAACTGCCTTATTAGGAATTTAAAACACCGCTGTTCCCCAAGATCAGTGCCGGGGACCGCATTCAGTACATTGTTCGCGTTTTAGAAGCCAACGCGACGCGACGCGACGGCGACCAGCTTTCCATGTAACGACATATCACATGAAGACAATAAAAAATGAGCAATCGTGATGTTTTCGTTTCTGATAGCATAATCCTTGCTAATATTTTTTGTAGAACAAGGGAATTCGATTTGTGTGGACTAACGATTGAACCTTCGAACTACTGTGCTGGCAGAAGTCCGTTGATCGCAAGGTCGCAAACTGGAAAGACCGCCGACCAAAGAATGATTGGCAGATCGCGCGTACATTAGCTACCAAAAAAACATAAATAAATTACCAAAATAGTAAATCTCCCTCACCTAACAAAAAAGTGTTTACGCTTACTGCATTAGCTGCGAAGCGATGGAAATAAAAAAAACTCTAGCTGCTTACCTTGCAACAATGTAACTTGCGATCAGGTGTAACTACCGATTTCGATCGTTACAAAAAGTTTGAAAACTCGCGCGCCAAACCGTCGCGTGCGTAGGCCCGGCACATCGGCTTTGTAATTTATTTCAAAATCGCTCAAACCTGTATTCATCGCTATTATAGCAAATACAGTAAACAAATAGGAAGGAAAAGCAATTGTTTACTGGTAAAAAGACTGAATGTTAAAACAAAATGAAAATAATTTGTTCCATGACAAATAAGAAACCGTTAGTTGCATGTGTTTCTTTGGTGTGACGATCTCGTCTGTGACTGGTTACATCACAATAAACATTCCAGACATATTTTAGGTGTTCACGCCAATATGATCACCGCTGTAAAATAGCCATGTGTTTTTTTCATGTCTGCAAATATCATGTTTTCGTGTTAAAATTCACCTGGTATTTCACTGGTGTTTATCAGGGTTTTAATAAGAATTGAAGCAGGAGAATATTCTGAAAGCGCTCCATGTCTGAATTTAAAACTAGCTCAGGCCATCTAAATTTGACCGGAGAATTCTTTGTAGTAGCCGGATAAGTCTCTGATCTCCGATGCCTAATGAACACCCTGGTTTATACTGTATAATGAACAATTTTCATGGCTAACACTTTTTTGTACAATGAGACGAGGAAACTTAAAACTGCAATCACAATAGTAAGAAAATACAGTAATACTTACTTTAGCCACATCCATTAAATCTTGAAGTCTTTTCTGCATTTCTTCAGCTGTAAGGATAGAAAAGCTCTTGTCAGTAAATAGAACTTTATTTCCGAAATCAATAACAGTAACTACTTTTGTTCTTCAACTAAAATCAATATTCAGTGTTGAAACAGCTGCAGTACCAGTATTGCAAAATTTTCCAAAATGCAGAGAACAAGCAACTCTGGTTGCTGCGCCCTTTAATTGTTTGCTTCTTGTAGGATGCAGCAAGTTAACAGTCTTACCTCTGTAGGTCCAATGTATGCCTATGATTGCCCTTAACCCTTTAAGTCCCAGTAGTGACCAGCATTCAGTTTCTCATTACAATATTCACTGTTCATCAACCATTCACATTATGGGAATAAAATGACCGAAAAAGAGTTGTACTGATTTTTTAAAAAATTCTCCTCACTAGTACCATAACAAATATATGAGAAAAGTTACAAGAAAATGAATATTAATATTGGGGCCCAAAGGGTTAATATAAGTCACTGATGCTCATCACTAAAATCTCAACTTAACACGCAAACTTTCTGATAAGCATGAAGTTACATTGAAACGGAACACCTCACTGTTCAGCGTGAAATACTTTACAAACAATACTTGCAGTCAATTCCATTCTGGGTACAAGCACTCTATTGACAGGAGATTTTGGTAAAACTGAAGGAACCGCATTTAGTTTACCATGAAGAAATACTGATATGTGAGCAAATAATATTGGAATTGGGACTTGCCATCGATTTCTGTTTCCTCGCCATCATCAGTGCTGGTTCTTTTAATTTGCTTTAAACAGTCCTTCAGCACCTAACAAGCAACAATACATGTCACGCTTGGAACTGAACTCTAAAAGATGAAAGGTTTTATTATTAATGAAAGAGGATCAGAAGATGGTAAAACGAAATTCAATCATTTCAAATGCTTAACTCTTGCTTTAGTTATTAACTCATCATTTTATCAATTTTTCAGTAATCATGAATGTTATCATAATGATGCTTTTCTTTGTAATTTTAGCAGTATAAATTTACGTAAATGTGTCAAAAAGGAAAGAAGAAACTCTTGCTTAATTTGAGGGACAATTTTTCCTGTTTTCAATAACCTTGGCTCCTGATTATGTACATATACACACTGAAACGGTCTAAACCATATTAACCTACCAGTAAGTCCTGACATTTAAGAGCGACTGTCTATAAATATCGACCAAAATCACCAATTGTAGCACAAGTTCAAAATTTCGATTTCGCTCAATTTTTGCTCATTGATAATCCTAAATGAGCAACCAAACAAGCTGCAGTTAGTTTTACCAAACATGGCTTCCTTTCGTAAAAAATCGAAAAACTCGTTTTGCCCGATTTGGGCACAAAATCTACTTCCGGTAAAGTTACCAGTACCAGTTGCGAGACTTTGAGCAACATACGCACTTTCCGTAAGCCTTCTTGTTCTTTTAACAGCAAACATTTGTAAAATCCTGAATGTTTCTGTTGTGAAAAGTAATCACTAAATAAAGGCTATAGCAGCGTTTTGTTACGTGGCCAAATTGTAGCAATAAAGTATGACCGATTATAATCGTGGGCTATAACTGAAAATTCCCTAAAATGACCCTCTATGGCTTAATTAGACACTAATCTACTAGAAAATCAAAACAAATCTTTGGGGAAACGGTTTTTAGTGGTCTGCAGGACCTGAAGTTTAACTCTAATTTAGCACAAAGGAAGATGTGTTTGGTAAAACTAACTACAGCTGACAAATATCTTTACTGATCTAACTTGATCTAAGCATTAGATCTAAACAAAAAAATTTTAACATTAGAGAGCTTTTGCCCGCAATTAGCGAGGGCTATTCGAGGCGGGCAAAAGAGGAAAAAACAATTTAAAAGTCAATTAATACTGTCTACAGAACAAACCTAGAAGCAATCTAGTTTGTCAGCTTGTTTGGTTACTCATTTAGGGTTATCAATGAGTAAAAATTGAACGAAATTGAGATTTTAAACTTTTGCTGCTAACTGGTTGATATTTACGGAAAGTTGCTCTTAACAATTATTCTCAGAAATCGAGGTAAATATTCCAATTCCTAAAGCCACTATTTACAGAGATTAAAGAGAATAATTGTTTTAGCGATACCAATGAAGCAACCTCAGTAGGGAGCTTAAGCAAACATGACAAAGACACCGAGGATAACAACCGGTGAAAAAAAAATTCATTGATGAAGCATAATTCCCACAAGACTGGGATCTATTTTGCAAATTCAGTTTTATTGTGTCGTTCATTTGCGCTATTGTTTTGTCCTGCCCTGGTATGCATCTTTAGTTGTGAAGATAAGACCTGAAAAAATTCAGGCTTGAATGGGATTCAAACCCACAGCCTTCTGATACAGGTGGAATGCTCTAACCAAGTGAACTATCCAGCCAACTTGCAGCTGGTCATTTGTGAGTTCATAATATACCCGTAAAGGATGAAGATATGTGATATGAAAATTATGTATACCCGGAGTTTCTTGGTTTTAATACGCACCCGGTACTTTAGTATCTCTATTGTGTCAAGTCAAAAACTTAAATTTCACTAAAACAATCGGTTATACGAAGCAACCTAAACTAAGGGCAAATTTTTCTTTAAGGTCGCTTTTATGGAAACAAAATGTTATTGAACTCTCGAATTAAAGTTTCTTCACAGATGCAACAGCAAAAAAAATTAACACCTGCAAGAAGAAAAGTCAAATCTTGATGATAAACAATTCACAACGCACAGTAAACAAACTAATCGATATGTTTTACATTTACAAATTTCACCTACTGTACGTGGTTGAACTTTCAGTTGCTCAACGTCCCACTGAGAGCATTTGCCAGTTCAAAGAGCGTATATTTCAAAAGGATTTTCCCGTCATGCAAAGCACTAGCAGTCACATGTACGATTATCTTGAAGTTGAAAATGGTAGCACAGGCCAAGACCGTTAACAACAAAGGAGAAACTGTTCGCCGATGGGAAATTTCAAAATCCATAGTTTTGAAAGGTAAATCAAAATCTACAAGAAGGGTTACACAAACAGCAATTCCCATATGTTTACATCACATGGTCAGATCGCCCGCCATCTTAGTTTTGTGTTATTCTTTCTATGCACCTTGGTTCTCTACCTTTCCAGTAGCACCTGGCACTGGATACAATCATTGGTTCTCTTAAAAACCACCAAACTGAATATATTTCAAGTCCAAATGTTTAAAAACATTTGGGCAAAATATTATCGTACTTGGAAACACTCGACTAGGAGATGGACCACAAATTGACAAAAAAAATTATAGTGAACAAAGAAAACTTTTCCAGGAAAATGCTGCACCTCATAACTGAGGAAGTGCGGGTATATGAACTTTGGAAGAAAGATTAAATAAGTGAAAGATCATCGCAGTTCAGTCTGCAACTTAAGCAGTTGCAAAGATGAGACCTGAAATTCAGGCGATAACAGGATTTTAACCCATGAACACAATCTTACCTCCACTTCAGTGCATTTAAATTCATACTGCTGCTGGAGCGCATTGAAACGGAGCAACTGATCGTCAAACTCCCCTTGGAAAGTCTCATATCTGCAAGAGAAAAACACACCACAGAATTGAGAAAGTGTTGAGCACTGCTTCAGGTTAATAGGAAATATCACAACTGTACTGTTGCTTGTATCTTGGCAAACAATGTCTAAACTAAGTTATTTTTCAACCTTTAACTTGACATCAAATGAATTTGGTCAAGTTAATTTGCTTCCACATTTTTAACAGTAAATCTTACTATTTCATCATCAAAATTCAATTATAACTGGTTTTGACCACAGACATTTCACTTTCCTCAACCTAATGAAAGTTAGGATGTTGAAAATAACTATTAACACTGGAAATCTAAGCAGAATAAATTGACAATTACATATAATTATGTTCATAACGCTGCTGCCACTGCCGCTATCACTGTCATCATCATCATCATTAATATTATTGTCATTTATATATTACTTTTTTTCCTTAATCTTATAGCAAAGGTACCATTTATCTTTAATGACTTCCACTGAAACATTAAAACTAGAAACATGAATCCCGCAAAACCTTGCAAAGGTAGGTTTCAAAAACTAGCAATGGCTTTTCCAGTTGGGGGTAAGTAGACCCCAATTATTGTAATCATCTTGTCATTGCATATAACAATTATGTAATCTTTAATCAAATGCAATGTGTAATCAAATGAAAAGGGTGGGATCTAAACTTACTTCTGTTTGTCCTCTTTCATCAACTCCTCCACCTGTGTCAAGGATAAAGAATACCACACAAAAGTCAACTGAGTCCAGCAAAGAGTGCCTCATTCAAAGAGTTGAATCTTTGCACTTTTCAAAAGAAGCTTAATCCTTTTAAGTGTCTCGAGGAGGCACTGTTCTTTGGTACATACCAAAATTGAATAACAGAAACTACATAACTGGTATAGAGAAGTACAAGATGCCATCAAAATTGCCATCAAAGATGCCATCAAAAAGACTAACATGTATTACAAACCAGGATTTGGGTTGGTGCTGGCTGTTTCGGCATGTACATCACAGATTTATGAGCCAATGTTATATTACCTTGTTCTTTTCATTTTCCAATTGATTGATTTTCTCATTGAGGTCATTCACAAGTCTTGCTGCAGCTTCTTTTTCTTCTGTCTTTTGATGAAGGTCCTCATTTAACTATGAATAAGAAAACAGAAAAAATATTGTTCTGTTTTGGTGTTATGCTGGCATTACAGTCCATTAACCCTTTAAGTTCCATTTGAGACCAGCATCTAATTTCTCGTTACAATAAATTATTCACTGTTCAAGAACCACTGATGTTATAAGAATAACGAAAATGATCACCAAAAAAGAGTGGTATTGATATTTACCAGTAAACAAGTTCTTCTCACTAGTACAATAACAAATATGCGAGAACGGTTAGGAGAAAATGAATATTGTTAGTGGGGCTTAAAGGGTTAAGAGGTGACAATGTAACACTCACTGCCATCTAACTACTGTAAGACAATTAAGATGTGGGAGACTGCTTTATTACAAGAAAGGGGATGAATAGTCAATAAATGATGCAAAAGTCATGCTTCTGAGAATACGTGAAATAAGATAGACCACTTTACAGTTGTGTGCTCCTTTGAATACAAATGAAGCTGGAGGTGACCTTGTTTTGTTTCAAACCTGTCTACTAGTCATATGTAAATGCATAATATGATTTGTACAAGTATGAAAGGCAAGACTGAAGAAGGTTTGTAACCAAGCAAAGTTGCATCTGGCCTCATTTTTATGCAAAGGCCAGGGTACTAAGGACAGAACTCTAAAATGGTCTATTGGTCAAACCAGATGAAAACAAAGAAACAAAAACAAGAAATTCAACATCTGTTACTTAAGCTACAGTCTTAACTAATTTTCGCAGTAAATGTACCTCTCTGATTTTCTCCTCTTTGACTTCTGCTTTCTTTTCCAGTTCAGAAATCTACAAAAAAAGAAAATACATATAACATCTACAGTATATATCTTCAAGTTAAAAGGAGTAGCAATAATTTACGGAAATTCATTTCAGCTTCATCCCTAGATGACCCCTGTGTGTATGTATTTATTTGTTGTTGTTGTTGTTGTGTGTACCAAACATTCATGCAGATGCTGGTCCCAGTGGAAATTGCTCCAATGAATACACTCTATTTCACATTCAGGTATAAAAGGTATTAGACTAAGTAAAATGTTATCTGCCACAGTTTGTGATCCATACCACATCTTCAAATCCTTTGATTTCTTCTTCTTTCTCATTGCTTTCTTTAGTCTTTTCTTGGATGGAAACCCTTAGCTCTTCCACTGCTACAATGAGTCTCTGCTTTTCACTCTACAATAAGAAAATGATCATTGTACAATACAAAAGGGCATCAACTTTACATCTAAGAGTTACAGTCTACCTTTCATAAAGCACTCCACATGAAAGCACCAAACCATACATAAAATATAAACCTTATTTCACATCTTAGTAACTTGCTGGGACTACTTCGCTTTAATGCTCAAGCTTGGCCACTAATAAGAGCTTCTTTTGGTTCTTTATGTTCAAATGACAAAAGACCATGTTTTATTGTTATTGCTAAGAGGGGGAGAGGAACAGAGGTCAAATTTCTTTCCAAATGTTTTTAAGTAAACTACAATAAATAGGACTGGCATTTAGGAGGCTTCTTGAAAGTGTTAAATGTAATTTGAGTATTTGAAATATGACAATTGGTATAATCTAGAATCTTGCATCACAGGGCAGACATGACACAATCATAAGCAAAAAACTATTTGTCTTCTAAGAACACACACACCAGGGTTGTCATTAAGTTTTGAAGAAGGCATATCATGAAAGATCTCACCCGTAACATCTTAGAACATGGGCAGTGCTCGTGTAATGAAGGGCCTGAGGACCTGAGCTTCTGGGAGGGTCTGGTGGCATGCCCCCCAGTATTAAAAAGTTGACCCCCAGAAATGCATTTTCCTGCAATCTGGGGCAGGAATTTTGTACCTTTCTCAGCTATAAAGTAATGTAGATAAATTATGTAAAAACCACACACACTGCGACGAAAAAAGTGAAATACATGATCTACCGTAAGTCTATATTACAAACTTCACGACTGGTCCTTTATGCTGCATTTCATTCTCTCTATTGAACCTTTGAAAAAATGGTTGATTCCGGATTGCCTTGATGTGGAATCCTTTCTCTTATTCATGGGAAAACATGAATAAAGATGAACTATTGACATTGAATTGGTCATGCAACAAGCATTGCAACAAGTAAGAAATTCAGTACTGCGAAAGTTGGTCAGCAAAATCCAATTTAAAGAAAGCACTGCGCATTACATAATAAGTATTGCTACTGAAAATGGCATCACAAACAACAGATCGGACATTTTATCTGAAGGTTTGTGAAGACACAGAAGACACAAAGCAACAATTATATTTATTCAAGAAGATAAATATTTATTAATAACTCTTGATTTATCTTGGTCTGTGAACAAGCTTATTTAAAAAATATTTACGCTGCAACCATCAGCCGTAAAATCAATTGAGCTCAGCTGTAACAGGTGTTACAGGTTACAGCCTCTGATGACAGCCCTAACACACAGAAAAAAAAATGCCATACTCACGTCCAGTTTTTTTATTTTGTGGATAGTTTTTTCTATCTTCTCTTTGTTACTTTCCAGTTCACCCTCAACGATTATTCTCTAAACAAACACAAATTAAAACAATGATTATTATCATCCTACTTTGAATTGAACAACAAATTATGAGACAAACAAAAAAATTACTTCTATACAAAAATTTTAGTCCTGGACAATTTTGATGAATGACATTTTTTTAATTTACACTTTTGATTTTAGCAAAAGAACAGTTGTAGATAGACGGTCTTTTCACCCTTTTGTTTTAAGACAAAAACATTGTAAATTATTGCTAAGTCATATTTTCATGTTGTTACCTAGACAGAGTGCTAAAATGTTCAAGGTTAAAAATAACTAATGGTGATTTGACCCTTTTACTCCCAAAAATGACAATACAGGAAATTTTCCTTAAAGTACCACTTGACAGAGTCTCAAGTTACAGTAACAGAAGACAACTATCAGATTGAGGATGTTAAAGCTTTATGTAACTTGAATCAGATTCTCTGAACTAGCGTGTAAGAAAGTTTGAGAGTCAGTGGAGAGAATTACCACTTCAGCATTAGGTGTACAAGGATTACTTCTGCACACTTGCCTAAATCTTATCACTTAGCTATGATGTGTAATGTTTAGACCCAACACTTCATGTAATGCAAAGGTAATCTCATACATACATACAGTTGTACACATAGACACAAGATTTCAAGTGTCCAAATGAACAAACATACAGCAGTGTATTTCCCTTTTAAAAAGAGTATTTTAGCGCAGATTGTTACCTCGTTTACAGCATCATTTCTTTCTGCCTGAAGGCGAAGCTTGTCCATCTCCAAGGTGTGTACTTCTTCCTCTAAAATCCTAGCTCTGGCTTCATAACTCTTGAGAATATCTAAAAAAAATACAGTATAAAGACTGCTTTTACTTTGGGGATGAGATTATATTAAGCTTTGGGTAAAATAAAATGTTCAGAAAATGAATCCACAGACTTCAAAAGAGTTATCACTTTAGTGAGATAGTGAGCATTACAATGACTAAAATTTAATAGAAATTATACAAATGAAAGATCCTCGCAGTTATGTAAGCAACTATTAATTAGTTGCAAGGTAAGACCTGAATATCACTTTCTACCACAACACATATGAAATTCTCACATATTGACATTCACTTAGTAGTAAACTGAACCAAACAATGTAGTTCTAACTTTTTTACCTTCTAATAAAACAGCACAGAGTGCCCTTTGTTTTTAAACTGTTTCAAAATGCACTAGTGAAAGTTCATCACACTAATTCTACACTTTATATTTCAGGTTCAGGTACTTCACAAACTTCTAGAACTCATGATCACATACCATGGGGATTTGGGCCTCGAGCGACATTCTTCAATCTTCCAATCTGGATAACAAATGCGAAAAAATCAAACAGAAAGTTCACTTGGCCATGCATCTGTTCAGTTACAAATCAAAGTTGATACAAAACAGAAATAACAAATCAAAGTGCCGCTGTCGTTAACTTGTGGATATGGAAGTAACTGCTGATAATTGGCAAGTTGAAGGTGGCCTTATAACAGTTTCAAATAATTTTTATATAACAGTTGGATGGTCGTGCAATTGCCACAGACAGCTCCATATTTTTTTGTCTTCTGTTTAGTAATTAATAGCATGAGTCCATCGCAGTGAGAAAAAGTGTCTTCTTTCATAATAGGGAAATGTGAATTCAGTAGCTTAGGGGATCAACTGAGACTTCTGTCTTCCCACTGAGCGTTGATTCAATTTTGACACGAAGATCTACGCCTTGCATATATACGTAAAACAGTGCTCAACACATGAACGTAGAGCGAAGCAGTTGTTGCAGGAGAAAAAAACACAAACAAACTACATGTTTATCCCTACAAGCCTGTTTTGTGGTTGCCCACTCGTCAGGGGATTTGATAGGAATGTCCTTTACCATCGCTTATATACAATATAGTTAAATTTACATAATAATAGTGATCATTAAGTTTCAGGTATTGCATAAGAGGGATTTGTTTCTGTGGTGGCAAGAAGACACAAGCTCATTACATTTGTTTAGCGTGGTTAGTTTGGGTCGGCAGATGATTAGGAATTTTTCTTTGAGGCAGAGGTTACATCTTTTGCTTGAGCTGTTATATGGTGAGTGCGAAGACAGGATGCACCAGGAAATAAAGTGTTCAATGTTGTTGTCTTATAAGGGTCCATAAGTGTTTGCTGAGTTCGGTGGAGTTTCTGTGTTAAGCGTGGTGGAAAGATGCGGTGTGGTTTCTGTAACTATCTTGTTTTGAAGTCGTTTTCCGTATGTCCGATGTAGGTCTGGGATGTGTTGTTGTCTTTGCACGTAATGATGGCTTGGTAGATTACCGATGGTTGCAGGCAGTTTCCATTGAGCGGGCAATTGATCTTTTGTCAGCAGTTGCATGTCTTTCTTTCTTTAGTGTTTGCGGTGGCGGCATGATTGGTTTGTGTAGATGTGGTTAAGATGCGTTTATTATGGTTGTCAATTATTTGTTTGGTGGTGTTCATGCAGCTGTAACTGATCTTGATGGTGTTGCAGTTGAAGATTTTGCAGAGCTCGCGGTCTTTTGGAAAGTGCTTATCTTCTAGAGCGAGGAATTTGAGTCCAATGTTAGTACTTGTGTTCTTGCCAAAAGGGGGGTTGTACCACAGGATGTTACTGCGTTGACGGTTATTTCGCTTGTTAGGTGTGGTTGGTTAGTAGTGCCAGGTGTAGTTGTATCCGCTTTCGTCGAGTGCTTTCTGGTATGGGGGAGCTGCTTGGTCAAAGGATGCTTTGTCGGATGATAGGGATGATAGTCGTTTGTTGATGCCAGCAGGAATGTTCTTTGCAGTGATTGGTGGGTGGTTGCTCTCGCGGTGGACATACTGCAGTGTGGTATTCGGCTTTATGAAGGGCTAATAGGTGTTTAGGTTGAGGCTGAATGTGACATCCGGGAAGTTAATTACCGGTACCTGCTTATTAGCTTCTATGGTAATGCGTAGTCCGTTCTTGTTAAAGACACGGCATATTTAATTTTCTTTCTTGATGTTCTCTGCGTCTCTAGGTGAGGAGTTAGTGGTCGTCAGTCCGTCGTCTCGGTAACGTCCTACGTTAATATTAAGGTGTTGCAACTGGGATAGCAGAAAACTTCCTAAAAGCTCACATGTTTCAGCGCCATCGTAGCTGCCCATTGTGAGGTCAAATACTGCATTGCCTTTCTTTTGCCAGGGTTCTTTCTTGTGGATTAGGATGGAACTTTTAGCGTGGATTATGATGTTTCTTTCGTGGGTGGTGATGTTGTAGTGGGCTGAGGCAAAGTCGAGTGCTTTGTTAAGGAGGTCTTGGCTGACTGACGGGTAAAATTCTTCAATGTCGAAGCAGATGAAGCTGAGTTGGTGCTTGTTTTTGATGGCTTTAAACCAGTCGATTACAGATGCAGTTTTTCCATTGTCAAAGTTACATTTTCTTGCGATGTTACTGTTGATGCGATCAAGAATCCTTCTGCTGACTTTGCCTATTTCGGATTTCGTTGGGTTTATTAGTCTGCAGGTCGGTTTGTTAGCAAAGTTAGGCTTGTGGTCTTCAAGTGTTATGAAGGCATCTATTTCGGCTGTAGCGTCAACCCTGTTGTCAATGCCCAGCTTCATAGCGATTTCTTTGTTTTTTTTTTCTCTATGGATGGCGTGTGTGGTCTTGGGTTGTGCTTTCCTGTATGATTTTGTTATGTTTTTTTCTAGTAGATCGTTGTATGTTGATGGTTCTAGTTTGTAGAGGTTCGTAGTTTTGTTGGCAGCAATTAGTAGCATGGGTTTGTTTCTGATTAGTTCTGCGTCCTCTTTTAGCTCGTTAATGAAGGGGTTATATACTTGCTTGAACTTTACTGTCTGGATCATCTTTAGCATATCATCCTCGAAATCTTTTAGTTCTTCAATTGGAGGAGGGTTTTTCGTGGATATGAAGCCATAGTTTTCCTTGTGAGTTGAAGTTGTGTCGGGGTTGAAGAAAAAGTGGGCTTTCCACCGCATTCTGCAAAGGAACTGCTCTGTTTTCTCCATAAGTCGCTGAAGGTAGTCGTTACGTGATGGTAGAAGAATATTCTTGGTTGAGTAGCTGATGTTGAATTTTTCCATTACGAAGTATCTTAGAGTGCTTGGCAAGCCGGACTTGGAGCAGGTATAAAGTGTAAAAGTTGATTAACATAAAACAGTGCTCAATACATGAACATAGAGCGAAGTAGTTGTTGCAGGAGAAACAACCATAAACAAAGGCGGGTGACAATCGGTCTTAATTACTCAGGCTGGCCCTAGAATTTTTCTGTTTTCTTCTTCTCCTGTGTCAGAAATTGGAAAAATCGCTCAATTGGATACAACTAGTACACTTAGAATATTTAATTGATTTTAATGGAATTGAAATGGATTTAACACGAATAATAATCAATAATCTTGAAACAAATATGGAGCATTATGGAGCCCGAGAATAAAGCTTTAAGGCTGGTTTTAACTAGCGACAGAGTTGATGTCGGAGTCGTTGTCAGAAGCATAGAGTGATACAATCTTGTGAAAATCAAATAGACGGAATCGGAAGAAACATTTCGATTCTACTTATGACTCCGTTGCTTACAATTTAGTGAAAACTAGATTGTCGGAGTCGGAAGCAGAAGCAGAAGAATAAACCAATCACAATGCTAGAATCCAAGCTTTACTATTGGTTTGATCAGAAGAAAAATGAATCGTTCAGATTCTTCTGACTCCGATTCTGTCAAGCTTATGACTCCACTTTCGATTCTGAGTCCGTCACTAGTGAAAACCAGGCTTAGGCTGGTGCTGGCGACCAGATCAGACTACTCTTCCTGTTGACAAAAACAAAAAGGTGGGCTGTTAGACTCTTACGTAATCAATAGTAAGATCGCAATCTGTTTGAGAAGTTCACAGATCAAAGAGCACAGGGCAAATCTTGGTTAATTCTGTTGTTGTTCTCAGATAATTATTGTTTCGCTTTTGATAACAGGAGATCACAATGAACAGCATCAAGTATCACGCTTGTTTTTCTACCATGGAAACTACTTCAGACTCTTGCTTCAAATGATAGAAAATGCAATGAGAAAGAACTCAGGACTATGTCAGAGACAGATGACGGAGCAATGGTGGCAAGAAATACGATCTGGCTGCTGATTGGCTAGTTAATGAAACTTCTGGTTACATGTTAGCAAGTGAGTAAGTGATCATTTGCATACAAATCCCCCATAACACTCATGGATGCTTTGGCATATCCACGAGTAAAAGGGGCATGCAAACCACAAACAAAATAATGTCTCGCTAACTTTCTTAAATCAGGATTGATGTCTCTGATAATGTGATTTTAGTACTGAATGAAGCAGAAAAGAGAAATGCTGATACTTACCATAAATGACCAAAGGAAATATAAGGTTCCAATGGTACCAAAGAAGAAGGTTGAAAACAGAACTGCGGGATGGACATCCGCTAAGTCGTGGCAGAGTTGATCAAACATCTGAAATGACAAGGAGAATTCACGAGTGGAATAAGTCTACTTAATAAAAAATATATATTGGGTTCCTGGCCAGGAATAGCTAAATCAAAACCAATATCAAAGCTGTTGGCTTGATCTCTTTTATACCACTCTCCTTAGAAGTGCAATCTGCACAAAATAAGTCAGAAGTGTAAAATACATGTGAGGCTTTTCAATGGCATATCCTGCAGCTTGCTTTGGTCCACTCCACCATCCCACCCCATCTTCTAACTACCCAATTAAGCAAACGATTAAGTGAGGTTAGTGCTTTCTTGTCTAAGAAATTTAGAATACCATCATTTTGCATTTAGGGTTTCTGAGAAATATGATACAGAGTATCGTAAAAATTGGAATGACATGTTTCGTACCAAATAAGTTAGCTGGAGATGTCGACTGTTGAGGGTTCAACTTACCGTATCCAATCCAATATATCCCAGCAGGTCACTGGTGATGTTGCGCACAGTTGGCCAGCAAGAAAGCAGAGCTCTAGCTGAATTGTTGTGGAACTCACGGAATGACTTCATAAAAGCTGCATAACCACTCAGAGTGCTATTCACTTTGGAGACATTTTGTTCAGCAAAGCCAAGTTCAATAACTTTCACTAGAAGTAAACATGCACAAGTGTTACAAAATAAATGTTCTTAAAATAGTGCAAATTAAGTACAAAAACATAGCATAATCTTGCTGGCTGGCATGAACTCCTTGACTTTTAGCACTGTTCTCAAACGAGTACCCACTTTTAAGTGTGTTAAAACATAAGTGTTCAAAGCTTTTATATTAATTTTAATTAATAGTTTTGTTGTTGGCCTAGTTTGATTAATTTATAAACTATCTCCCTCAAATAGCAAAAAATGAACAAAGAGTTCTTTCACTCCATAGATGTAACTCTGTCCAACGCCAGACGATTTTACTCGTCAAATGGAGACCCCTTGGGAGTGAAAGGGTTCTCCCCTAACTGGGTGTGGATTGTTATGGTTCTGAAAACAGCCGCAGTTGATGTTGAATGATGTTATGACATCCTCAGGGGAAGTCATCTTCAGGGTTAAAACTTATCTCTTTAAGCAATATTTTAAGTTGTAGTTCTACTTTCCTATTTTTCTCTTTTATTTAGGCACTATGATACTGACTCATTGTTTTTACTTAAATATTTTAATGTAAAGCACCTTAGAGCTTAAGAACAGGGCACTATAGAAATTTTAAATATTCTTATCATTTTTAACTTAACTTCCCTCAAGCTTTTGAAACACCAGTTATCATTTGCCAACTGTTCTTTTCAAAACAACAGACACCCGGACAATGGAACTTGACAAAAAACTACTACAGGTGTAGAAGACTCCTGAGATTAAACCATTTAAACCTTTTACAAATATTCTTTGCACATATTGTTACAGCCTGTCAGAACTTCAAGTAAATAAACAAAACACTATGGCCTAGCAATCATCCTATGAAATTACACTAAGCTGTTGCTATAATCATGTAAATGTAAATCTTTGTCCATAAAATTGCAAAAAGGGACATAGCAACAGAAGCCTCAAAAAATAACTTACAGTAATTGGGCCCTGAAAAGTCAGCACTCTTTCAGCAAACCTTTTCTGCTAAGTAAAATTCTTCCCTAATGCAAATTTTGATGGGCAAAATGCTTTCCTCCCCTAAACAAAGCATAAGTTAAAGCCTCCAAAACATCATGGAATCAAGAATGGGTCAAGAAATGCTGGCCAGGCCAATATCCAGTGATCTTGATCAAACATGCTTGATCAATAACCCATATTTATTATTATAATAATTACTCTCATTATTAGGCCCTACCATCCTCTTCCCCCAGGCCAGATGCTTCAATTGGAGGCAGCACATCTACACTAGTACTGGTTCGGGCATCATGATGTGTCCTATGAACTGCCCATGCCTTTACAGGGTCCACAAACTTGGAAGCATCTGATAAAACACAAAAATACAGTGTCACTACTAACACTTCCTCCCATAGCGTGCTATGGTGCTGATCCATCATTTCTTGATTTCAAACTTTAAAATGTTAATCATTATCAATAATATTTTTTGTCATAGTCTACCTTGTTTAGGTACTGCTGCCAAGGGCTCTGTTGCCTTCTCTTGGTCCAACTTCTGTCTGTTTAGTTTGTCTGCCTTTTCCCTTAGTATTTCCCCTCCATTCTGAGCTTTGCTATCATTTGACAGTTGGGCATCATTACTTTCCATTGACAGTTGAGTCTCTTTGTCATCATTTAACAGCTGTGCATTTTTGCTTTCACGTGACATTTGCACACTGGTGCTATCATTCAAGATTTTAGTTTCTTTCCTTTCCTCTGTCATTTGCACTTTATCATTTTCCCTTCTTTCATTCCTTTGTTCCTTTGAGCCTCTTCCTCTACGATATTGCTCAGCCATTTCTTCAAACTTCCTCCTTTCTTGATGCAAAATGTCCAGTCTCCTTTTTAACTCTTCCTCTTCTGCCAATCTCTTATAAACTTCTCCTTTCATTTTGAGTTCTGTATCTTCTAAATCATCTTCTTTTACTTCCAAAGTCCTTCCATTACCTAAACCTAAATTTCCTTTGACCTTTTTCATTGTATGTAAATTTGACTTTCCCTCCAGGTTCAGATGTTTTACTTCCTTGCTGATGCCATTTTTTTCTTCCTTAACACCTTGTTCTTGTCCATCACTGTTAAATTGTTCTCTTCTTTTTTCTAGACCTGGATCTTTCCTACTTTCTTGTTGATTAGCTTCAAACCTTCTTGTCTTCAACTCTTCATTCTTCTGTCTCTCTTCATCTTTCTTCACCCTCTCAGTCCTTTGTTTCCTTAAGTCTTTTGCTCGTTGAAGTTCCTCGTTCTTTATCTGCAGATCTTCCCTATCTCTGGTAGTCCTACGTTTCTGTTTTGCTGACTCTTTCACTTCAGCTCTTCTTTGTCCAACTTCCTCATCTTGCTCCAGCTTTTCTTGTTTGACAAGATTACTTCCCTTTTCCACCTTCACTTCCTCAGCTCTTCTCTCCCGTTTTTCTTTGGTAAGTTTCCTTTGCTTCTCTATTTCTTCTTTGTATGCCTTTGCTTGTTCTTCAGCTTTCTCCAGCTCTTTCATTTTTCTTATTTCCTCCTCTTTTTTCAGCCTCTCTTGCTCCAGAATTCTTCTTTTCTGCTCCTTAAGTAGCTCTACTCTTCTTTTATGTTCTTCTACTTCTCTAGCCCTCTCTTTTTCTTCCATAGATTTTCTTTGCTTGAATTCCTCCTCTGTTGTCTCTCCCTGTCTTTCCTGTTGTTCATTGGTATTCACTTCATTTCTTGACTTTGACTTTTGGTGCTCATTAACTTGGGCTCTTTCTTTCTGAATATCCTCATTTCTTGTTCCTACCACTTCTTTTGGCCCTTCTTCCTGAAGAACTTTTCTTTCCTCTGTTGACATCTTAGGTTCTGTTTGCTGGTACTTCTGTTCTCTGTTGCTTTTCTTTTCCTGCTCTGTGTCAGTTCTTACTTCAGCTCTGATATTGTCCATTTCTAGTTTGGTAGTTCTGGGTTGCCATTCTTCCTTCTCACCTGGTGTTTCCTTCTCCATCTCAGATCTTTCCTGTTCCACAGGTGCCCTTTCCTCCATTTTAAAGGTCTCAGCTGTTCCCTGTGGAACCTTCTCCATTCCTCTTCCTTCCTCAGCCTGTTTTTCTTCCTTTCCCTCATGAATGTTCACATTGTCACCTCCCTGCGTTGTTCCTTCAGTACTTTGCTCATCTGTATCTTGTTTCCTTTCCACTGTGGCCTGTTTCTGATCTTCTTTCTCCTTTTTGTGGACTCTTGAGTCTGTTGGTTTTCTCACTCTCAGATGCTCCACCTCTTCATCAGAGAGTTTGCGTTTCTCCTTGATGTTTGTACTGCCAACATTACTCTCTTCACCATTGCTGATACCAGCTGTCTCTTCAAGATGGTCATTCGTGATGGTCTCTTTTACAGCAGGTTCCTCTCTTTCCATATCATGACTTTGAGGATGATCATTACTGTCAGCTTCATCAACTGAAAGTAAATGGGTCCATTAGTTTAACTTTTTCCTAGGCCCCGCTTTCTTGAAAAAACAAAAACAAAAACGAAAACAAAAAAATTCAGCACAATTAAAAAAATATTCAATTTGGAGTATTTTCCTTGGTTTTTCTTTGGCCAAAATGGAGGTTTGAATTGTAGTTTAACCCCCCCCCCCCTCCCCTCCACACAACAACAACAAAAACACAAAACACCCTCACAAAGGAGTGCCTTATCTAGATAGGTGTTTTCTGGTCAATGTAAGAAGCCCTTATTTTTGAGCTGTGACTGCTGCTGAAGAGGACAGAATATTGAATGTTTATTGACTTGAATAGCAACCATCCACACACAATTTTACTTTGTCCCTTATGAGAACATTCACTTTTCAACACAATAACAGTCAAGAAGGGGGCAAAGACTTAATTAACAGTGCTGGTCACATTTGTTTTCTTAGAAAGGGAACCAAACAGTATATCCCTTAAAGCTGAATTGTTACTTACTCTTCTACCTAAATGGCATTAAGTCATGGTATACATATTTTTAATGTAACCTTGGCAATAAACAACTTGTGCATAACAACACTATAATCAGCTTACACAAAATAAGTTACTGCAATAGGAAAAGAACTTGTTATAGACTTAAACTGAATTTCTTGTCTCTAGAGTGAATGAGGCCGACAAGTAAGTTATTAATAATAATTAGCATTTATAATATTGTAGTTTTGTTACCTTTTGTTGAGTCCTTCATTCTTTCACTTTCCTCTAAGGGAATAGTATTTCTTGTTTGGTCTTCTGGATCTGTAATATCAGGACCGTCATTCTCCTCAGACAAAAAGTCTTCTTCTTCAAACAGAGGAGCTGCTAAATTACTTAGCACTTGGGAGAAATATCCCTGGCCACTGTCACTTGATTCTGTTGCCTCATCCTCTGAAGCATTCTGAAAGGTGAAATAAAAACTTTGAACACAATTTGGGAAAACCTAAGTACAGAAGGACTAAGTCTAACATTAAACAAAATTTAAACCAAGGATGACATTTTTGGTGTTGCTTACATAGAGAAATTGATGAATAGAGCCTGCATACAAATGTTTTGTGAAAGGTTACTGTGAAGAGTTTAAAAATCACTAGCCTGCCGCTTGTGATTTACAAGCTCTTCTCGTGATCTCCCAACATCCCACATGGTTTATTACACCAGTAAACCCACAGAAACTGAGGTTTATTGCCTAATTAACTTCAAACCATGATACACACTTTTCAATTGTTGAAAGCTCTTGGCAAGTAATCTTAAAATCTGAATAAAGTACATAAAACATACAATAAAGGCTGGGCGCAATACTATCTTATATAATGTATAAGTGAACTTTGCCAGCAATTTAATTATATTTGCCTTAAAATTCGGGATTTTTTCCCAAACAGGCTTGTGTTCATGCACTTAACTTTGCCCTGCATGTTCTGCTAATTTCCTCGTCTTATCAAGTAAAAAGCATGCAGAAAATGCAGTTGACCTTCTGTATAAAAGTATTAATATTCATATGTGACCAGGCATGGGACTTTGTACACTAACGCTTTTCCGTTAAACGGGTAAAAATAAACGGTTTGTAAACAGACAGTAAACAGGTAATGAAAGTGTTTAAACCGTTCGCATAGCCATTTAAACGGTAGAGCAAAGTCCAAAAACGGTTCGGTAAACCGTTAAACAGCTGACAAAAAATAAACGGATGGCTTGAAACGTTAAACAGTTGAACAGAATCATTAAACGGATAGATCAAAACATTAAATGGATGAAGTCAGGCTAAAGAACAGTGGGAACCCATGTACCAATCAGAAACGGTTGCGAATAATTATAAGAATTGTTCCTGCGGAACACCGACATTTCATACTAATACTTTTCGACTGACACCGATAGAAAACGAAGTGAATTACTCTCTTGTAATTAACAACTTTATTACATCAATAATTCAAAAATGAGAAGTACAGTAGACTTGACAGGGTTTTCAAAACAAGCCGGCGGCCAACGGAGTTCCGCCGGCTACTTGAAATTATATCGCCGGTTACTCTGGTCACAGCAATCAGCTCGAGGCAAACAAGCTCAGCGCTGCATCTTATCCATAGGATGTGGGGCCTTCCGGCCCCAACATTGACTCACTGGCTACTCTTCCAGTTGCTGACGTCTACTTCAAAACATTTTGAAAACCCTGCTTGAGTAACAAGCCAAATTCAACATCAAAGAGAAAGTGGACTCTTGGCTACCGTCACGCTTAATGATGCCCATCAGGCAGCCACTAAAGATGAAAAATGGCTGTAAACTTAGCAAAAATCGCAAACAAACCGAACTTGGGCCATTCTTGTACATGTAGCTCCACTGTTGACAGAATGATGTTTTCAGAAAACTTCAGCCTTCAGTGCTTTAGGACAGCACCACTTTCCGTGGTGGTTTGAAATAAAGAGTCACGAAATGCTATGGAATGTTTATAGGTGGAAAATCACTCTGAAAACGTAAAAAAGGCAGGTAGTCTGACTTCAATGGGTTAAAAAAGAATTGAGCGACATGTTACAAGTCTTTTGGAAGTAGCAGAATCAATAATAATAGTGCTATTATTGATGCGAGTTCTCATGTTTCAATATCTTGATTGAGAATTCTTCTAATCGAATACCAGAGAGTTGAAAAAGGTAAGTTCAAGCAAAGAGCAACAAAGTCGCTCGATCGCAGCATGATCGATTGTATCTCAGGACTGTTTTCAGGGTTCGTGCTGGGGTGAGTAAACAGAATTTAAGGACTTTTTAAGGAGTTTCTAAGGACCAAAATATAAATTTTAAGGAGTATTTTGTTTGTTTCTTTCTTTGAAAAAAAGAAGAATAAATAACTACCATTGTTTCTATTTATTATTCATGCACAATATGCTACTGTTGTATAATTGAATATAAATTTAATAATAATGATGAAACAGAAGAAATATTGTGAATAATGTGAACATAACATCATAACATGACATGACACTTCCCCCAAAAATGTTTAATGTCAATGAAGGTATAAACACCATCTAACATGTGAAATGTTTTCTGCTAAAATTTAATGTTTGAGCTTTGTTAGACAAGAAATAAGGAGTTCTTAAGGAGTTTTTGCTGAATTTTGTAAATTTAAGGAGTTTTTAAGCGCCCTTTAGAACGTAAATCAAATCTAAGGAGTTTTTAAGGGTTTAAGGAGTAGCACAAACCCTGTGTTTTCTTCTTTACTTGCTTGCTTGTCAAAAACATTAAACGGATGCAAGTTATCATTAAACGGATACGCTTACCGTTTAAACGGTTGGGCCAAATAGTTAAACGGAGGCAAATTTTTTAAAATGGACAGAATAAAACGTTAAACGTTTAGTCAAAAACGCTAAACAAATGAGGAAAACGCTTAAATGCTTTGATGATCCGTTTTAAACGGATGGTAAACGGATTGTTTTGTTAAACGGTAAAGCGTTAGTGTACAAAATCTCGTGCCCAGTCACATATTGCACTTAAATGTCTTGATATATTAACTGGACACCAAACTGGTTTGTCTTGTTTTTACCTTGGATAGGTACAACATATCACGGAAAAGCGTTCCTAAAGACAAAGTCTACTGACACAAATGTAACAAAGATTCTAGATGTGATTTCAAACAGGGGCACATGCTGTAGTTCATCACCTACTATAGAAAACCTCGCACCACACCACAGATGTCTGGACAGCTTCACTGGTAGAGCATCACATAGTACCCATGAGGTTATGGGTTCAAACAACATCTAAGTGTATAGTATTCTTTTTCAGGTTAAATCATGTTTCCTTATACTTTGTTAGTATTGTGAGGATTAACTCTTCAAAAACAGTGTCAATCCACAGTGCCAATGTAGAGACTCCACAAAAGTACTGTTTTGTACCTCTTTTACTTGAGAATCTTCAGGTGACTCATCTGAGTTCACTGATTGTGCCTCTTCTGGCACATCATTTCCCCTGTCAGGCGTCCCCCTTGGGAGCCCATTTGCCTCCTCAGATGTCCCTTGGGGAGGATCACCAGTACCTGCTGATCTTACTTGGGGATTACCTGTAATGGAGGGAAGGTGCATAAGAATGTGATGATTGGTTCCAAAGGGAACAAAACTTCATTGGGTGCAGTCACAAAGGGCTGATTACCTACATGTAAAAAGTTTTAGATAATATTATAAAAGCTGTTTCTAAACTGTGACCTTTGCAATCTGAAAATTAGTCATTTGTTGCAGAATCAAGCTAAATAGTTGAATTGACTTCTTTAAATTGAATGTTGATGGCTCAGTTCATAACCCTTTGAAATTCCTTGGACCATGCTTTAAAAGGGCTATACATGTCACAAATCTGCAACAATAGTTAAAAAACCAAGACAAGTATTTACATGTATGTCATTACAAACCAAAACAATGATCCAGAATTGTGTAGACATGTTACAAGACGTCAGCCAAAATTTCTGTTGTTGTCTTTGGCAGTGAATAACAAGGATGGAAAATGTTAACGACTAGTAAAATATAAGCTAAAATTCTCATGTTTGGTCACCCGGCCAGGTAAAAACCAATACAAAAGCTGTACTTTTGGTTGGTTCTTCCTTCATTCAAATAAGCATTCTATAGGAATTCTGATCTCAAGATTCTAATTTCATCATACGATTACTTGACAACAAACTGACATAATTTGAAAACTGATCAGTTCTTGGAGTGACAGGGTTACAGTCTTAAATATTTATAATAATAATCTCCACTATCAGAGAAAATTGGAATACCCCTAGACTTTTGCTCAACTAAATAGTCATGGTCATTGGTTGATTCTTGGTCACATCGCCTTGACTAAATTTAAATGCATCCCAAGCAAGATACAATTCCGCAATTTATACCACGCTTGGTATACAAAAGCATATGCATGGTGGAAGATAGCATGATAGAAAATGGGAAAAACACTAAAAAGTTTTTGCTTTTGTGAATCAAACACAGCAACACAAACACGATGCCTCAAACCAAAAACTAATGTGTTTTGAAGTTTATGAACTTATTAAGTCTGGAGACAACTTTTCCAGGTACTTGTAAAGATTCATTATGGCATGTACTTCTAAGACTTAAATTTGTGTTCTAATCGGTGCCAACATTAATTTAATTCATTTGTTATTTTTTTGGTTGCTGTTGAAGTGAAATTCTAAGAATATGACAGAACATTTAATGGCAGGTCCCTTGGGAAATCAGTCAGTTTTGTTTTCCAAGATTCCTGAGCAACAAGGACTCTCAGGAAACAAAACCAACTGATATCCTTGCAACCTGATATTAAGTGTATAGTAAACCCAGTGCTGTGCTGAAAACAAAGGTAAGATTTCCGCACAGGTCCCTACTTCATTATGCATGCTGTAGTTGAATTGTCTTGGGAAGAGTGCGTGCAAACATTTCTGAGAATGAAACCATACGGCTACAGCATGCATAATGAAGTAGGGACTTGTGAGGAAATCTTATCAAAACAAATGAAAAAATATTAGATACACCAATACCTTTACTATTATCAGGAGGTCTGTCCTCTTCTTGCTCTGGGACAAGAGTCCCAGTGAAAAAGGCTGGTTGAAATTCCTCCTTGCCTACATTTATGGCATCTTCAATATTTGTTAATACTTCTGAAAATGGAATAAAGACAAAAAGAGAATTACAGAGGAGTAAAAAGCTAGTCTCTGAAGAAACTAATGATGCATCCATAGCGAACCAAAGCTAAAAGCTATACATGTAAGTTATAAAATGAGTGTTGACAAAGGTAATATAACAATGAGCCTGTCCTTTTGAGAATGAGCCCTTTGTAAGGGCAACGACGAAGGGCTAACGCTCGGAATGGGGCGGGAGGGATTTTCCTTATCACCGATTTTTTTTCCTTTTGAGCATTAATGAGCTTGCGACTGGGAAGATGCAAGCTTACAGTATTTGCCAGTCTAAACTGATGTGGTATACGACCAAGAGGTTGCTAGCTACAGAAATGCAAATCGAGAGTCAACCGTTTAAGACAAGAATTGATGTACATATATATAGTACAATTATATTTTGAAGGGTTTGTCTCGACGAAAATTCAATGGAATTCATAGCCAAATTAGTGAGTAGAATGCTTATGTATCATCGCGGGGGACACGAGCATTATCGAATACTTCATCGTCCACGCGAAAGTAATCCTGTACTAGAATACGCGCAGATTTAATCGCTTGGACAAAACGGTAATAACTTAATCGATCATGAAATCTTAGCCAACTTAAATGACAATTTCCTTTTAAAACGTTTTCAGAAGTTAAAATAGTTTTTGCCTTCCTTACGGCACCGCGGTTTCAGTTATCTCAGAGGAGACCCCGACATTCCTACTTAAGAAAAGCCTTCCTTAAGATTAATTACCATAAGGGGACACTATCCACAGTCTTACCTTCAGTCTCTGGTACTTTTTCACAACATATTAGTTGCAAAAGTATCACAAAGAAGCAAAACAGTGTGAAACACTTTCTGTCCGCCATCTTGGGACAGTCATTTTGCTGAATCTGCGCGTGCTCCTAATTGTTACGTAGCTGACGTGTCGGTTTCAGCGGAAGATTCAATGGGGGAGAGGTGAAATGTTACTTCGTAATTTGAGTTGTGGATACCAAATTATGAGTCAGCAAAAATACTTCACGACAACAAGCAGTAAAAATTCATTATATATACGTATACAGATTAGGAAACAGAGTGCGACTGACGGGGAAAATGGGGAAACTTTGAAATATTATCTCCCCACCCGGGCCATGAACGCAATTGTTCGACTGTCCTAGATGTCATGGAAACCACCATGGTTTCCGTAAGAACGTGTCTCCCTGCTCTGTTTGTCCGCGCAAGTGGGGCGCAGGTGAAAGCTTCTGGTGAAATGGCTAACTCTCCGGCAAGGAAACTTCTTTTGAAGAAGATTGGAGATTTGCAGACAAAGCTGATCTGTTCGGAAATAAACAGGCTGGCCTAACAGCAATCATGTCCTTTCGAAACGTCAAAAATTGTCCATTTTTTTTTTCATATCTTTATATGAAAAGATGTTAAAAAGATTGCAAATGGAGAAAAGAAGTGTTACGGGAGTAAATTAACAAAGGCTGGAGATTGCAAAAATGCAGCAACAACCTTAACACTTAATCTGACAAAGGTTTGCTATTTTTGTACTAACTTTTTAAATTGTACGCCCCACAGAAAACGGTTGGGATTGTTTATTTGTTTTTTTTCGACACGATTCCATTTTTGACTGTTGTTTCTTTGTTTGCGCCAACTTTGCGGACACTAAGATGGTTCTTTCCCATGGCACTGCGCTCGGTGCCCTGGCTAACAGTTGTCAGCTGATAACCTGAATTCAGAGTTTTGAGCAAATTTGATTCTCTTTATTATCAAAATAATTACATAATTTTTGATGTGAACCGTGCTGGGGTTTTCTGGAGCCTGTTGAGGACCTATAGCCTTTGCCAAAGTTCCTCTGGTGGCGGACTGGAGCAGGATTTGCTTATATCTCATTATTTTTTTGAATTAAAGGCAATGTCACCCTGGGTGCTCCTTTATGGCTAATATTATTGGTCTCCCTTGCTTTGGAATATTATCCACATGGTTTTGATTTGCATTCACTAGCACTGAGGAATCATGAGCTGAATGCCAATAGTTTATGATTTCACTTTCCTTTGCAGGCTCCAAATATTCAAAAACCGCTTCAAAAACAAACCTGTCTGGGAATCCTGTATTAAAATTAATATCTGTCAATTCCTGCAACCCCGGTTTCAAGTTGGCAAAAGGAGTTCTAATTTCACGGATTTCTTCTCTCTCGTTCAATTTCAATGTTTTGTTTACGAATAATGCGCTGTGGTTCTTCGACTCTACCACAGCGCCAAGCATTGTGGTCCGCTGAAAGCTAAGCGAGGCTGGAAACCACAACAAAATCTCCAATTTGCCTACCTTTCTTTTAAATTTTTATTATGAATTGCTGCTCAGCTCGCTGCGCTCGCTCCGCAGAAAAATCATGGGTGACACATTACTCCTAAATTCTGATGCGAAATTTCAGCATTAATTTATAATTTCTCATGATCAAGTGTAATTACATTAAGGCAACTTCTCCTACGGTGTCAAAATAACGTCTAGGTTTGAAATTTGTAACCCATGATATTAATAAGTAATCACAAATGTTATACTCGTGAAGGGGATTTGTACAAAGCGCGCGTGAAAATATTCCCTAATTTCACTCGTCTTCATTTGAAATACACGTACTTAACACTGGAGTCATGGCCTGAAGGTCTCGCTCACATGCTACTCGACATAGATCGTTGGAGGAAGTTAACTTGATTTAACCCACTCGTTCATTGAATGAATGATACTATTTACATCTCAGGTCAGCGGATTCCTAGAGGATCGTAAATAACAATAATTTGCGGAACTTAGCATCGTTCGCAATTTCTACCACATCATGTGGTAGATTATTCCAATCTCTAATTGTGCGTGGTACAAACCTGAATTTGAATATGTTAGTAAGAGCATAAATTGTGGTATAATATCTATTGTGCATATGTCTTGTCTTTCTGGCCGGTTTTGATAGTGTTTTTTAAGTTTTATTTTGATGCAAGTACAAGGATTTGAACCGGCAGGTCTTTTCCACGGGTGGCGGGTAACGGGTGGCGGGTGGAGGGTAACGGGTGACGGGTAACAAGTACGCTCTATTTCTATTTCAAAAGCTCTATTTCCTTTTTTATCATTCCATTCCACAGAAATTTGCAACAAAATCTTTTGAACACTAACAAAACCAGGTAGCAAGTAGTTGTAAAGTGAGTGTTCTGGGCCAAAAAATTTGTCCTAGGCTCATTTCCATTTTCCACTTTAGCACCCCTCCATTTCCCATTTTACACTTTATCCCACTTTCCCATTTCCCACTTCGTATGAATGACCAACGCCCTCAAATGGAATTTGTGGAATGTGACGATGTTCAGAAGATGCGAAGGTGCTAAAGAGCTCATCACCTTTATGCGATTGAAGTTTCCTATCACGAGTATGCGATAGGAAGGTTGAGGGAGGGACTTACATGAAACTTTCGACCTCCTGGCCAATTTTAGATAATATTTTCTGATTCTCCAAGTAGTCATTGAGATACATGCTACCTACCATAACGGCGACCCATTTGACATAATTCTCAAATTTCAATGATGGATCCGCAAGAAAGTTTTCTCTTAGAGCTTTTCTAGCAACCCACCCCAGACCAGAGGAAAGGCCAATAAGAGTCGCAGAATAAGTAATGGTTTTTACAAACTTGTTTTCAGACATTTTAAAGATTATGCTACCTACTTTTTAAATGACAACCATATCAGCAAATATAGATCCAAACCGTGTTCCTAGAGAAGTGAAAGGTTTGAAAGCGGAAAGATCATTGAATCGAATCACATTCACTCCTTCATCCGCCAAGCCTGGTGAAACAATATATGTAAACATCCCAAAACTATCGGAGAACATGGTTATAGTTCCAGGTAGTGTGTATCTTCTCTTTGATTTGAATGTCATAGGTCACAAAGATAATACTCTCGTTAATAATTTGGGAAGAAATCTCGTTTCCAGATTTAGAGTTCTATTTGGTGGAGAAACTTTGCAAGATACCGAGAGATTTGATTTATTCCAGACGTATCATGATCTGCATTTACCAAAGGAGGAGCGCAGAAATAGGTTGAGACAAGGCATCTCTTCTGAAAATATGCGGAAACTTAGAACAAATGCGAGCGATAAGACCACTTCAAATGCAAAGGGGGTTAATCTTGCGATGATTCATAACACTAGGTATGCAATCCCTCTAGATCATTCCATTCTCAAGGATCACGGCGTCTTTTATCAGAGAGCGTTTCCTGACCCGTTAGAATTTGAAATTACATTAGCCTCAGTTGATAATATCGTCGTCTATTCGAACGCTGAGACCCCTCCAAATTATACAATGACGAACATTGAGCTGGAGTATTCATGCATCTCAAGTGGTTATTTGGCGAGTGAGGCACGGGCTTCCTACCAAGTGGGGAAAGGATTCACTTACGAAAACATTCTCTTACACAAAACGTTTAAAATTTCCAGACCTAATGATGGTATAATTATAGAACATGTAAATATCCCCAGAAGATCCATGACGGGTATCCTTTGCCTATTCACAGATGGTTATGGATTAGGAAAAAGAGATTCTGAAACTTTTGTGAATCCTGAAATCACATCAATCAAAATTAACTTGGATGGGAGACCAAACCAACTCTATTCCAAGGGGATGGTACCAACCGATTTATGGAGATCTGCTATTAAACGCTTTGGCCTGAATGATTCTATAAAAGAGGAAGATTTCTACAGAGACAAATTCGCCTTGTGGATCGATTTGAGATAATAATATTCATGGGAGTGGTTATTCCCTAAATAATACTCATAGTGGTATTACACTTAAAATAAATCCTCAAAAAGGAGGAACCGGAATCATTACATGTTATATGTTTTTGGTTGCTGATGCGGTCATGGTAGTTGAGAATTCCAATCTGAAGGAAATCGTCTATTAAATGCTCAACAGACAATCACGCTCAACAGAAAATCAAGAGAATGCTCAACAGAAAATCAAGAGAATGCTCAACAGAAAATCAACAAAAATCAAGACGTTTTAAGAATTTGTTGGGAATTTGTTGGGAATTTGTTGTGGAGAATATCAATAATTATCAGGTGACCGAAGTTTGTAAAAACCATTACTTATTCTGCGACTCTTATTGGCCTTTCCTCTGGTCTGGGGTGGGTTGCTAGAAAAGCTCTAAGAGAAAACTTTCTTGCGGATCCATCATTGAAATTTGAGAATTATGTCAAATGGGTCGCCGTCATGGTAGGTAGCATGTATCTCAATGACTACTTGGAGAATCAGAAAATATTATCTAAAATTGGCCAGGAGGTCGAAAGTTTCATGTAAGTCCCTCCCTCAACCTTCCTATCGCATACTCGTGATAGGAAACTTCAATCGCATAAAGGTGATGAGCTCTTTAGCACCTTCGCATCTTCTGAACATCGTCACATTCCACAAATTCCATTTGAGGGCGTTGGTCATTCACACGAAGTGGGAAATGGGAAAGTGGGATAAAGTGTAAAATGGGAAATGGAGGGTTGTTAAAGTGGAAAATGGGAAATGAGCCTAGGACAAAATTTTTGGCCCAGAACACCCACTTTACAACTACTTAGCAATACCTGAAAATGTCTACAATAATAGTATAATAAACAAATCTGAAACGGTTTTACTCGCATAACGAGAAATTCTAAACGTACGCTAACATAAGAGGCATAACATTCACGGCTATCTTGAAAACAATTTGGGCCATCGCCTTAGCCCTAAAAAACTCTGTAGAAACTCTACTTTCTTACACACAATGAGAAGCCTTTTCAAGCGCTTTGAAACCACCGTAAACCGGACCGAGAAATATTTCGATATTTTTCCCAGCACTAAAACACCCCAGATCATTATTTTTTCAGGCTCTTACTCTTACTTGTCAATAAATAGCTTAAAGGAGCCCTGAAGGATTACATCGATTACATTAATTACATCCTCAACATTAACGAGTGCAGAATGCACTTCTGTTGGACCAAGTCATGTCTCTGATATCTCTTTCGTAACGTCCACAGTGACCATTGAAGTAGATCCTCGTCTACCAGGAAATCATGAGTTTCCGTTCCCGCAGGAGAAGCAGTGCTCTCCAGAGTTAGATTTCTCCACTTGTCAGTCCAAGTGTCCGTACGTTCATTCGGAAATTTACAGTCCCAAAGGAAAACCTGTCCTCACAATAAAATCAGGCAGCATTGCCACCCGTCACCCGTTACCCGTCACCCGCCACCCGTTACCCGCCACCCGCCACCCTCCACCCGCCACCCGTGGAAAAGACCTGCCGGATTTGAACTCGTAACCCATCGCGTTCAGACAATACGCTGTGCAGCCCACTGCACCATTCGGGCTTTGCCCTGCATTGTAAGAAAAAATAATGTATATTGTCGGGAGACCATGGGCTTCTGACCTTGTACAAGTTTGATTAGTGATTACACGTTACCAGTCATGTCATGTGGAGTATTATTTCATGTGGAACTTAAACGCCTTTCTACAAAATTTTATTGCTGAGCGTGTTTTGGACCAAGAGATGTGAGAAAACAATAGGGTCTTTTAATAGGGAACGTCAGCTAGAACGCCATTGAATTACAGAGGCTAAACATTAGAATAATTTTGAATCGTGTTCTTAGGGACTTCTGAAATCGTCATTCTTATGTTGTAGTGTTACTTTAAAAGAATCCGAGCGAAAATAATATTCCCACATCATGATTCATTTTTGAATTTCAAATGATGTTTGTTTTGGACGCTTAGCGAGTACTCTGTGAAGTATTCCTGGCCACATTTCTGTCTTAATCCCTACTTCATTACGTATCTTGTAGCTGTACTGTCTTGGATAACGAAAGTGCAAAACATTTCATGTTTTCTAAGATGAAAAAAGTACGACTGCAACACTTGCAATGAGATATGGGGTTATAATCAAATATACCTGTAATTCGAGCGGGTGCATTCAAAGAAAAAAGATGCTGGCTTGTCACCAAATCTACGTACAACAACATTTCCAAGACAGGTTTTCAAGTATTTTCATTGACATCTTGTACCTTTTAAATTTCCCTGTTTATTTTCTTATTTGTGCGCATTCACTTTTGAGAAGATAAGATTCACACCGTAAAACTTCGGAATCAGGTAGGTGTTGTAAAGAGAAATGGCGCGAGGATAGCGTGGACAGATTGCAGGGAGAGAGTATTTTATTGCTTTGATTTTGTCCCGCCGAAAGCAGGCAACTTTTGAAAGCTATTTGTTAGCCAATTCGATGAGCCTTGATTTAAGCCGTGACATTTTGTCATCACATAATGTTATGTTATGTGATCCCGCCGAATATGAACAAGCACTAAGCGATAAAACAGAAGCACCCAACCAGGGAATTTTTTCAGAATTGAACCGGTTTTGCCTAAAATGATCTCTTTGGGTGCGTTCCTTTGGTATGATCCGGTGATCCAAGACTTGTGATCCGAGATCACACGGATCATAGCACATCAGAGGAACCGCCGAATCCACTCTGGACAAGATTCATCGTTTCCTTTGATGCGCTATGAATCCACATCTGGATCATACCAAAGGAACGCACACTTACAGTCTGGAAATCGATTCCTGGTTAATTATTTACGACCGTAGGAAACACTTATCCGCTCTTCAGAGCAAGCTTTCACCATTCAGCTCTAATTGCGAACCAAGGGGTAAGGATTGTAAATTCACTCTACCCAAGCCCTGTACTGATTACCTAAAACGCAGTTTCTGCTACAATGGGGCATTTTTATGGAATAATCTTTCCCCAAAAGTCAAAGCAGTTAGGTCCATTCAATCGTTTAAAAGCGAAGTAAATCGCCTTACGTCTACCTCATACTCCCACACAGCAAACATGTAAATCAGTTTTTTTTATTTTTTTAATCATTGTACTGATGTTTTTACCGTGTATAAATAAAGCTTATGTATGTATGTGGGCATGTAGCTAGCAACAAACTTAACATCTGTAGTTGCCAGCCAGGAGCAGTGTCATCAGTGCTTTTTCCCAGAAAGGCTGGGGGATCAGTACTTTTTCCAAGCCAGGTGGAGATCGCATATGTAAGAAGAGGTTATTTTCCCAGCATTTTTGTTGCGTTTTGGCTGTGCGGCTCTGCAAGAATGCGATAATCACGCCAGCATAGGATACTGCTGCGTCTCGCTGTGGTCGAAACCTCATTCGCGTATAGCATCTGAGCAGGTCGTTCCATGTGAGACTTGCCGACTCACAATTTAGCTCCTCTTATGACACCATCACGACCAGTCCTCTGTAATTCCTAGTTTCCACTGACCACGGATCTTCGGACTTGATGGCGCCTCTCTCTAAGCCCACTTTGTCCAGCTAGACCAAACTGCTTCCTTGAACTTCAGCAAGAACTATGCCCTTTTCCCGAGGTCGTAGCCTGGCAGGGCTTTAACTCTGGTAGTGTATTTGGTTGGAGGTACAATAACGAGTTCGAGGTTAATATAGTTAGCTAACCCTAAGAAGGCTCCCCCAGTCCGGTGCACTGGATACTCTTAAATAGCCGTTATTCAGTCTCACGGTAAGTCTGAACACCACCTTTTCCCTGAAAGTTCTCTTTAATGAAGTATATTAGATTTCAATAGACCGTCACTTTTCCATTTCATTTAAAAAAAGGAGCCAAATTATGCCGGCAATGTTGCATTCATATGAAAGCTAAAAATTCATGATGCTCGAGCCGCTAGATTACGCCAGACATTACGTTAGCCCAATCGACAGAAGCCCCGCCTGTGATTAGTATTGCATCAGTGTACTGCCGGGATAAGGAGCCCTGCCGGGGAGTACAAATAATTCCTGGGCAACAGAGTACGGAAGATACAGGAACAAGCTGAAGTGATAGTGGAACACATTAAAATTACACAGCGTGTCGCCCGAGAAAACATTCAACGGGCCAAGTAAAAGATCAATAGATGATATAAATTGGAATTAAATCTATCCTCACGACAGCTGCAATTCGTGATGTAGAAATAATACACAAAATTCACGCCACTCATTCCATTTCAATAAATCATTTTTTTATTGTTCGCCATCGCAAGGAATCATTTCATTCGTTAAAACGGTCAACTGGTCAATCGACTAGTAATATTTACAATTAAGATGACAATAAATATTTTACTAAATTAACTTCGCAACCTATGTAAAAAAGCAGAACTTCTAGCGAACTGAAGCAAAGTTTCAAGGCCTAAAGACTGATAAACCTAAGATTAAAAAGTGAAATAGAAATCCCGTGGAAGTATGAATCATCATTTCTCTTAAAGAGGTGCTCTCTTATTGTGTAATATCACTTAACCTCTCGACTAAATTAAAACTTGATTAAGATTTGAGTCTGCAGGGAACCCTTAAATCCAACCTTTTTTCTCTGTCAGTTACCTCTTAGCTGCCAGGACCAGAGAAAAAGGATCTGGGAGCGGCTCTACTCACAAAGTGTCTGGTAATACATGTGTGGTCGACTATTTACAGAAACCAGCGAAGCTTTTCATCCACTAATAGCTCGAACATTTCCAAGAACACTCCGAAAGTTGGCAGGTCATCATAACACCCAAGCAGGATACGTTATAAATGATATTGAGCAATCATTTCACAACAATTGTTTCCATTTGACATTTGACAGTTTAGTTAGTTGATACTTCATTGCCACTGGTAACAGAAGTCTAAGGTTTGTCATGGCGACAAATAGGCCAACATTTCTAGGAAAAGCTTTCGAAATAAAGTAATATTTTCTTAAATGAAATAAGGGTTTTTTTCTTTTGCCTAAGCGATCTAAACGCTTTTTCCTAATGATCACCTCTATTCTTCTATTGGAATCGTTCCAACTTCATATTAAAAACTAGCTAAATATCGGTGGGATATCGTCAAAGTGACTACACAACGACGAATTAGTCTATTATATAAAATTTAGTGCTATAACTAGTGGTAGTAAGTCGATTAAAATGATATCATAGATGGGTGGACATAAATGATATCGATTTATCGATTTGCTATCACTCGGTACTAGGTATAAAACTACATTTTATGTAACAAAATGCATACGTAAATAGGAAAAACACAGCCCAAACAGTCTACTTAAAATCGGAACCTAAGCAATCATGAATGAATGCGATTGGCAAGAAATGCATGGATATGAATCGGAGACAACTTTGATAACAATTATAAAGGAGTTAGTTGATGCTATGTCGTGGAAATTAAAACCAAACAAATGGGTTTACCGAACGAGGTGACAATCCAGGTTGCCATCGTAAGGTAACGAGAAACTGACCTTTCGAGCTCAGACGAAGGGCTATCGCTCGAAACGTCGGATTCCTTTTAATCGTAACGTTGTACACCTTACATTATCAACTCGTTAGATGATCCCATTTTTGTGAATTTTGAAAGTCCAAGCGGTTGTAGATCAGGGCATTTCGTTTTCACTTCTGGCAGGAAGATGGACAGTCTTAAAGGCCTTTTTTAAAACGGCAGAAAGGTGGAGATTATACCGAAGCAACAGTTCTCCAAGTACAAATGTCACGTGACTAATGTACATCTTCCAATCATCGTTGAGATGTCTCTTCATTAATCATCAAGAACAGATAATGTGACGTGTAGGTAAAGCGGCTTCCGTGTTAGGAG
This sequence comes from Ricordea florida, assembly GCA_949710005.1. Taxonomy (NCBI): domain Eukaryota; kingdom Metazoa; phylum Cnidaria; class Anthozoa; order Corallimorpharia; family Ricordeidae; genus Ricordea; species Ricordea florida. Next base: position 268,528 of record OX453284.1, read on the forward strand.
GTTCAACTTTTTACGATGGAAGTCAGTCGGTTTTTCATACCTGAAAATGCAATATTAGTTAAGCCAATCGTAAGTCATGATATACTTTTTAGGTCAATCTCAAAATTAAATCCGACCTTGAGAGTCGTAAGCAAGTAGTCAAAGTGAAGGGAGCAACATCATATAGCAAGGAGCTACAGTGTGGCGTTCTCCAAGGATCCGTGCGGGGGCATATATTGTATGTATTGTATACGTCCCCGCTTGGCGACATTGCCAGACGTCATGGTCTATCATGTCATTTCTATGCTGATGACACCCAGCTTTACTGCTCATTCAAGTTTCATGATCAAGCAGCTTCAGAGCAAGCAATTGAGTCTTGTTTAAATGATATTGATGCATGGATGCTTGCAAACATGTCAAAGCTGAACAGGAAAAACTGAGCTTCTAGTGACTGGACCAAAGCACCAAGTCAACCCACCAATTAAGGGTAGGCACGTGGCTGAAGAATACATTGAAGTCTCTAATAATACTAGAAATATACGTGTAACTTTTTGATTCCCATATCAACTTTGAGAAACATGTTATGAACACCTGCAAAACGGCTTTTTACGAAATATAACAAAGATAACAAACTGTCTCTCTCAGGATAATGCTGAGACACGTGCTCATGCCTTTATCTCGTCCAAGTTAGATCTCTGTAATGCTCTTCTATATGCCTTACCTCGATCGGTCATTGATAGATTGCAATATGTTCAAGACTACGCAGCTCGACTGGTGACTAGAACTCGAAGCTCAGAACATATAACACCAGTTCTTCGTAGACTACACTGGCTACCAGTCAGACAACGAATTAAGTATAAAATACTACTTCTTACGCACAAAGCAGTGAATGGCATGGCGCCAAAGTATATAGCAGATCTCCTTCAGCCATATATTCCGATGAGGAAATTACAATCTTCTTCGAAAAATCTGCTTATAATACCAAAGTCTAATCTAAAGTTTTATAGGGACAGATCTTCTCAAGTGGCCGCGCCTAGGCTCTGGAACTCCCTAACCAATGATATAAGATCAATCCAAAACCTTGATATTTTTAAAAATAAGATTAAAACACTACTTTTTAAAGAAGATTTTATTAGCTAGACTACTCTTTTTGTATATTATTTTGTTAATTACTCATTTTTATTGTAAATATTTTTCTTAGTTAATCTTAGCAAGTTGAATGTATCTTACTTTTTAGAAATAATTTTTACAACTCATTGTAAAGTGCCATTGAGCTCATGGAAAAGGCGCTATATAAATTCTTGTATCATTATTATTATTATTATTATTATTATTATTATTATTAAACCAAGTAAAATGACCGAGATTCGTAAACTGAAGACAGCCACTAAAGATGACGGTTAATAAGGAAGCTGCAAAGTCGACAAAAGAAGGAAAACTTTCCACGCGTGGGAAATACGACCAACTCTGCCAGTTAGTTAACAGTTAATTAACAGTTAATTGTTAGTTAATTACTTACTTGTAATATTCCAAGTTGAATATTGCGGAAGGGGAGGAGGGAGGAACTCCGAATTTAAATTACAGCGAAGTGACAATAGTGCTAATGGGGTCCGAGTCATAAACTAGTACCAGAGATTCAATATTTTCCAAGTACCATATTTGGAAACTGGTTGCCCCAGTCTTTGAGCTTGTTGGCACTGTTCTGCTTCCATGGCGCTTCGTTAACAACTTGCGTTCAAAATTCTGAAGCCCCTGGTGTGTATACTTAACCAACCATGCGTGCGTACTATATACACGAAGTTTCACATTTTTACTACGAATGTTTTCTTCTAGTTTTATTTAAATACGCGAAAGATATCCGTGGTACAATCTACATATCCAACAGTTTTTAAACCCAAAATATCCTGTGCAACTCTCTGCATTTTGAAGTGAGGGTACTCCACCATTTCAAGCTGTATTTTTCTTCCCTAAAAGACTTCGGCCACAACCGCGTTGATGAATTTCCGAAGCGATCTGTACCTTTCGAGAGCTTTACGGAAAATATATATAACCAACCGGCATAAAAGTCCTTGACTACTAACCGAAAGTTGTCTCGTGACGCTATGTAGCGACATGAATATTTCTCTATTTCTTGACGAAACGCAAATCCACGGAACAGTATATTCATGAAATGCTTTACGTTCCGTATTGAGTTTTGAACATTTAACCAATATAGCTGTTTTGTCATCTTGATAGAAAGAAGGGTACACACAAGCGATTTAGAAAGGTAATAAAATACATGAAAAAGTTACTTGATTGTGATTGGTGAAAGCAGTGCTGTGTAAAAGTATAACACCGGTGTGCAAATTACAAATATTTTTTTTCTTTTATAATTATCAACAAGGAAGTTAATAATTAGCAATTAATGAATGAGGCTGAGTAGGATATGAAGAATTAAGCGGATCGAGGAAGGTGTTGTCCACCGAGGCCGTAGGCCGAGTTGGATAACACCCTTCCGAGATCCGCTTAATTCTTCATATCCTACGAAAGCCGAATTCATTAATTGCTTTATTATTTATCAAAATATTTTTAAACACTTAAAGGAGAAAATGAGCTTTATTTTCACAAATTTCACACCCACCAGCAATATAACAAAACAACAAAATAACACAAGCTCGTCCCCAGGTCTTCTCGGTTAACGGTGCATTAACCTGCGAAAACGCTGCATTTTGACGTCACTTCCTCGTTAAAGTCAAAATTCTTCCAAATTTGGTCATCAGTAACTGGTTATGGTGAATTAAACGTGTGCTTTTAGCCAATCAGAATCGGGGAAATATTTTGAATGAATAATAATGAGTTTTAAGTTATGACATTGATTGATCATCGCAGTTATGTACACAACTTAAGCAGCTGTGAAATTAAAGCCTGAAAAAAATTCAGGACTGAACGGGATTCGAACCCATGACCTCTGCGATACCGGTGCAATTTCTCTACCAACTGAGTTATCAAGCCAACTAGGAGCTGTTCATTTTGTGAGTTCGTAATATACCCGTAGATGGAGAAGAATGCAAGTGGATATATATGAAAGACCATGTGATGATTGATCATCGCAGCTCTGTACACAACTTAAGGAGCTGTGAAATTAAATTAAGTGAGTTTTTCAAAAAGCTCAAATTGCACTTGCCGAAGCGGCTCGTGCAATTTGAGCTTTTTGAAAAATTCACGTGTGCAAATAAATCACAAATTGAACTCGAAACCGTACGATTATCATTACTAACACTGTTATCGATTTACTTACAGTTCTATGCAGGCTGGGCCAGGCTTAAGTTCATCTTGTTCCATAAAGGCAAAACATTTCGTACTGATCATGTCTTTTTTGGGTTTGTAATGTTTAAACTCAAAGAATATTGCTGTTCCTGAGGAAACAAGATAATGTAAATAGAACTCAAGCAAATATTTAATTTATTATCACCAATGTTAGACTTATTCCAAACTCCGACATCGAACTTTATACAAAGCCAAGTAATAATTAATAATAATAATATACTCTATTTCTACTGCGCATATTCTATGTGCATAATCATATGCGCATTACAACTAGACAAATGACGGCATGAGTCAGCTAGACCATGACACCGGGAACACGCCCTACTCTTTTCGAACAGTGCCATGGGTTCTTTTACGTCCCACATTTACAAATTAATTATAAAGAGTTGTGAGACGGGGCCTACGGTTTAACGTATACTATGAAACCTTAGTTTGAAGATAAAAAAACTGTCGAGCGCTGTTAGAGACCTTAAGATTACATTTGAAGACTGAAGAGTACAGTTTTTTTCCCCAATAGCTCAGAGGTGCGTGCGCCGAGATTTCGCCTAATTTTGGGGGGAAATGTTGAAAACCGCCCCTACAGAAGAGTAACGCAAACGCATCTGTCTTCATTTTGTATTTTTCAGTCAACTCAACTGTGTGAACGTTGAAAGAGTTAACGTGTAGCAACATAAAGTTTGGGGGGGGGGGGGAGGGAATAAAAATCTTAGCACTCTCCCTGTATCCGTATTTTGCCCATTTTCTTTCGACAAAAATCATCAACTTTCCATAGCCGGACCTTAGTTTACCAAACCTGCCTTAGGAACAGACGTGTTTCGCTGTGTGACGCGATGCATATGCTAACTGAACTCACTGTATTTTGTTCCGGGGCCGTGCTCGAGAGAAGACAATTTGATCGGAACGATTCGCAAATATTCGCACGAAACGCGAACATTTTCCGACTTAAGTTATCCAATCTAAGAACTGCGTACTGACTTTCAGTATCATTACAAGACGTTTTTTCTTCATTACCTCTGGGTAGTTTTTCAATAGGTTTTTGAATTTCCACATCAGTTCCAAATATAATGAAGTTGCCATCTTTTCTGTTTGAAATAGGCGTGTCTTGAGGCGGAGTGACATTGACACTGTTGGCATCTGGCGAGCAACACAACACAATTATATATTAAGCTTTAGGTCCAAGTCAAAATCTGGTTTCTTCAACAACGAATCAACAATCGTTCCTGTAATTTAAACCCCACCTTTCAATAAAGGAACAGAAAATCGCTCTTCAGTTCAAGTGGTCAGGCATTTCACTTTGGAACTTTCAGAGTTTAACTCCCCTTCCTAGCAAACAGATTAGCGGTAGCCCGGGGCCTGGTTCACACTTGTGAGATAAGCACAAGGATGTTAACGCTAGCGACTTACGCGTGCGCGGTTTGTTGGTTGAACTCTTGCGCTTATGTTTGTGCTTATTTCACGCCAGTTTCCACTTGTGAAATAAGCATAACACAAGCATAAGAAAGAGAAAAATGGTTGTATTTCTTGTTCTTATTCTTGTGCTTATTTCACCTCGGTGCACACAAGCGATTTCTTGTGCTTGCGCTGGCGCTCACGCTTGTGCTTATCTCACAAGTGTGAACCAGGCTTAAGATGAGCGTTTTACTTTAGTTACCATTTAATCTCAACGCTGCTTACCTTTTAGTTTAGTTACCTTTTCTACCTAGAGAGCAGGTAGCGGTAACACATGGGTCGGCATTACATCTTTGTTACCCTCTGATCGTGATTTCTAGAAAGCCAATTGGCGGTAATCCGAGGTTGATTAAGCATAACTATTCAACCTTTTCTACACTTTTATCCAGAGTGTTAAGCTTAGTGACTGTGCAATAATTATCAGGAGGGGGAAGGGGGCTAAAAATGAGCTTCAATGGGGACTCAAATTATTAGGTAGTGACCCCTCCCGTTAGCAAAGGCAGAATTAGTTCAACCCCCCTTCTTGATCTCTTGATAATTGAATTCCTTAAATACATGAGCCTGGCAAAATGGTTCAGCGTTACAAATACCTGAATTTACTTCTTGTCACATAATCATTGCAATGCACTCGACTTCAGCATCTAGTACAAATAACACCTCGTAAGAATGTTTGATAATGGCTGCTGGCTTTCGAGCTCAATTTTTTCATCATCTTTTTTTTTTGGGTAGCAACATGGTCTTATCCCTTCTACCACTGTCGCCTCAGTGCGCATATGTGTGGCTTTAACTTACCCTTATTACATTTTGAGAATATTTGATAAGACTGCCCATTTCCAACCTGTTTGACTCATCGAATATTAAAATGAAAGTTAGCCCCCTCTCCCCTATCTTGGCATAATGTTTACTTGATGCCTCCCGTCTGGTTTCTCAGCACACCACCCCCCCCCCCCCCCACCTCCTCATAATTATTGCACAGTCACAGTTAGGTAAGGTAAAATCTTTATTTAGACACGGTATTTCCTTCAGGACTATACAATATTTAATTTAAAGAAATCTAACTACCTAACTAATTTAATATTGTAAATAACTACTAAAATAAAAACCTGCTTTACAAGGAAGCCGTGTATAAAAGAAAATAAAATTTATATAAGACCACTGTCAAAATCATAGTTCTTCAACTTAAATTTAAATTGATTAAGGGAGAGCGATTGTCTAATATTCAAGGGAAGACTATTCAATAGTACAACTCCGCTGTAAGAAAGACTTCTTTTACAGTAATTAGTGTGTGGCTGTGGGATAGCAAGCGTACCATCACTATCTCTTAGCTTATAAGTCAAAGTATCGAAACGGAAAACAAAGCGTGAACAAAGACATTCCGGAACCATATTATTTACAATCTTGAACATCATTATTGATTTATTAACAAGGCGATGACGGTCCAGTTTAACCCAGTTGACCATCCTCAACAATTCATCAGTATTACGATCGTAATTTGAAAAAGTTATGACGCGTGCTGCCCGATTTTGTAATTTTTGTAACTTTTGAGAAAGAGTTTAAGAACAGGATCCCCACACCGAACAGCAGTAATCGAGATGAGGTTGGACTAATGAATTGTAAACGGAAAGTAAAGTCTTATATGGGACCGAATACCTAATACGTTTAATGGCGCTAATGCCAGAAGCAATCTTTTTGGACAGCTCATTGATATGACACTCCCAAGTAAGATTTTCATCAATTTGTACACCTAAGGATTTAACAGTCGAGACTCGTTTTATCGGAAACTGGTTGATATTAGCAGTAGGATTCACTGTAAAATTAGAAAGCCTTTGCTTGGAACCAATCAGAAGGAATTCTATCTTTGTCATATTTAAATTTAGTTTGTTGGCTGCAAGCCACACACGAATTCTCTCCAAATCAAGATTAATACAACTATTTATTTCATCAACGTCACTACCAGCAAAAGTAATACTAGTGTCATCGGCGTACATCTTTGGTTGGGAATGCTGGAGGCAATTAGGCAAATCATTTATATACAATAGAAATAAAAGGGCCCAAGAATCGTTCCCTGTGGAACACCACAGCGAAGGAACATTTTGGACGATTTATTCCCGTTTACAAGACACGTTTGGGTTCGGTTTTTTAAATAAGAGCAGAACCATTGGTTTGTGGAACCCTGAATACCATAAGCTTGTAATTTTGAAAGAAGAATAGAGTGATCCACAGTATCGAAAGCCTTCTTAAGATCTTAAAATACAACGGCATTAATAAAGCCACGATCGACGTTTAAAGAACAATTATCAGTCGCTTCAATCAATGCAGTAACTGTAGAATGAAGCGAGCGAAAACCGGATTGGTGTCTACTGAGAAGATTATTTTCATTTAGATAATGATACAACTGATCATAAATAATTCGCTCGAAAACCTTGGCCACAACCGGGATAATCGAGATCGGGCGATAATTAGAAGGATCACTCCTACTTCCTGCTTTCTTAAAAAGAGGCGTGATTCTTGCATTTTTCCATTCATCAGGTAAAAATACCAGTATCGATCGATTGATTGAATGTCAGAGCGAGTGACCAGGAGATTAAATCCGGACATTCTTTTAGAAGTCTTGCTGAAACAGAATCGAGACCTGTAGCCTTTCTCTTGCGTAATTTATTTAAGTGGGACAAAACGTGCGATTGAGTCACACGCTAGAAACTAAAACAATTGCTGGTTTGGTAAATATATTCATCGAAAGAGGTGCCGACTTCCTCTATATCCCTGGACAGTTCGGAACCGATTTCTGCGAAAAATGCATTAAAACCCTCTGCGATTTAGGTCGAATTCGTTATTCTCGTTCCATTGAGCTCAAGCTCGTTAATTGCAGCTTTACTCGATTTGCGGCGTGTCACCTCATTGATAGTTTCCCATGTCTTGCACGAATTTCCATTGTAAGCTTCAAAAGTTTCATAATAATAGGACTTTTTTACATTCTTCATCTCATTGTTCACTTCATTACGCAACTTCTTAAAAGTTGCATCCCAGATTCTCACTAATCTTTTTTCAAAGAAACGAGCCCATGTTGTAACCAGGTACATATTTCTATAGTATATTCCACTTTTGTAACTGGGGTAACTGGGAAATGATGCCACGAAATTCCACTGAAACGTTTCTGATTCAATGTGTGTTTATAGAACTCTTTCGAGCCTCAAAACCCCAATCGAAAAAACGTGGACCGCGCCTTCCACAAATCTGTTCTTTTAAAATGTTCGTAAAGAGAAAAAGTCTTATTCTCTAGCGTAGTTTGATGGGTAGCAATAAATTTGTTACCAATCTGCAGTGCGAGATTTTGCGCCCGAAACGTCGAAGAACTTTCAAGAAACGCGCACATGAATGCAGCCAAATCCTTTGGGGAGGGGGGGGGGGGGGGACTCCCATAAATTTAAGATAGGTGTGTGCCGCGAAGGGTCTTAACCCTGACCCTATCTAAGGATGAAGTGAACGAAAATTGATACCCTATTTAAGGCCCAAACTCGAATAATGACACCCTGTGCAAGGGAAAAACTAAAACTAAAATAGCTTGAACGGGTCAACTTTATTTCGTTTCTGTAAGATTACTGGAAGTTAGCATCAAGTATAGTATAGTAGACTAAGTCTACTTTAATAATATGCCATCAGAACCGGCATGAAACAAAAGCCGGAAAACTGTCAGTGTTTGCAGACTAATGAGGGAGGGGAGAGAAGCGTTGCGTGACGATCCAAACAACGACTAACAGCCACGGAAAAACACAATCTTTATAAAATCGCTTTGCTAATACTTAAACTTTAACAGATCATCTGTCTTACGCTTAACTGGGTATTTACGCACTACTATTTTAGCTGATACAATTTAGTCTAAGGATCATACCGAGAACACTATGCCAACATGGGCAAAAATGATACCCTATCGAGGAACTCAAAACCTGATAGGATCGAGAACCTCAAAAACCATACCCTATCCCACGGCACATGTGTAACTATATGGATGTTTGACCCCAGAACCCAACTATTTCTGACCAACAAACCTCGTTACGATCCTGTTTAACACAACTACATATAAAACCTGCAAGATTTTCTATAGATAACTTTGATGATTTTACCTTTAACAGAGACAGTGAAATATGGATTCATGTAGACATGAGCATCCTTCAGCCCAATCTGTTCTATTCGTATGACTAGTCGATGAAAACCTTCCTCAAATGGTATTCTCGGTTTCAAAGTACCTCCAGATGCTACAAAGAATCAAATAGTTAAAGGAAAATCAGACATAGCTGAGGCTACGCTGGTTTAAAATAATGTATGTAACTGAAAAAGTTACAATAATGAATCGGGTTGGCGAATTGTAACTTTAAAAGTTAAATTCATTATTTCAAACCAGCCCAGCATCAAACTACATGCCTATGTGTAAGAATTAAAGAGTTTCATAATGTTAGTTTTATATGCCCAGATCCATTCACACCCATCTATAGCTCAAGGGTATAGTAGAGTCTCATGTCCCATGGAGACTTTGGAAGTAAATTCTCTTCTCTAATTGAAGCTAAATGATGGAGGGGGATATGTTAACAGATTTAAGAGAATTACCTGGGTGCAACAAATACTCAAGAAAAAGACTTACATACTCTTACATACCTTAAAAAATCTTCCAAATTTTTTTTTAACCCTTTTTCCTTTATTACTATGGTTTTTGTTCAGTACTTTGTAATTAAATTATTTACTCCATTTCAATTTTTGTAATAATTGAATTTCAATACAAATAATGCGTTAATCTAATTATTCTATTTATTATAATAAAATATAATTAAATTATTAATGCTATAGACTGGTTGATTTCTTCTTTTTCATCAAGCGTGAAGAGGAATAATCGTGTGTTCCATTATTCCTACACAGAAATGTTTCTGTTACTGCATTATTCCAGTGAAAAAGAACTCGTTATTCTGTTGAAAAAAATCTACTTTTAACATTCCAGATAATATTAGTACAAAAAAGTCATCATCATGTTATTCTATCAAAGAAAATGGCATTATTCCATTATTCCAACAAAAAAATTATGTTATCCTTATTCCATAATTCCTCTTCATTACCCATTTCTTTTACATACCAGGTGCAACAAATTCATTTCCATTTTCTTCTTCATATCCTCTGCTACTAGAAGTGCTTTATAATAGCCAAAAAGCAAAGACATAAATGTCTTAAGTTAATGCAAGTCAAAACCATGTGATATTTGAAACACTCAACAACAGGACAATTTCAAATGGCTGTACTATCTATCATTCACTATGTGTGACAGTACTGAAACATTACCAGCAGCAAAAGTACTACAGGGTTCGTGCTGGGGTGAGTAAACAGAATTTAAGGACTTTTTAAGGAGTTTTTGAGGACCAAAATACAATTTTTAAGGAGTATTTTGTTTGTTTGTTTCTTTGAAAAAAAAAAAGAAAGAAAGAAATAACTGCCATTGTTTCTATTTATTATTCATGCACAATATGCTACTGTTGTATAATTGAATATACATTTAATAATAATGATGAAACAGAAGAAATATTGTGAATAATGTGAACATAACATCATAACACGACATGGAACTTCCCCCAAAAATGTTTAATGTCAATGAAGGTATAAACACCATCTAACATGTGAAATGTTTTCTGCTAAAATTTAATATTGGAGCTTTGTTAGACAAGAAATAAGGAGTTCTTAAGGAGTTTTTGCTGAATTTTGTAAATTTAAGGAGTTTTTAAGCGCCCTTTAGAACGTAAATCAAATCTAAGGAGTTTTTAAGGAGTTTAAGGAGTAGCACGAACCCTGGTACTAGATCCAGTTACAAAATGACATCAGGCAAGGATTTTCAGTATTGTTACAGGGGTAAAGCATGAGATTTTGGAGGAGTATGCACGGGAAGAAAAGTTTAATGTTTCTTGCCGCTGTTTATGGACTAATATAAGGATAAAGGCAAATTACTAATGCAAAGACACCAATACAATGGGAAACATTTATCAGTCATCCTGATTTAATCATACAAATGCTTTCAGGGAATAATTCTTTTCCAGATTAAAGCTGTATGCACAGGTGTATACAGAGCCCTGAAAAATAGTCCTGCCAGAGAAAAAAGTTGTGCCAAAGGTAAGAAAGTGTTTGCCAGAAGGAAAAAAGATTACATCCCCATTATGATGCTGTACATGCATGTGTATGGCACTAACAGGGCTCCATAGGTGTATGTGCATATATAGACACTACACCCCTGGTAATGTGGGCAACATAAAAGGGGTGTGTTCCTTTGGTTTGATCCTAATCTGGATTTGTGATTCGAGATCACCAGGGCTATGAAATGATAAAGTAAAATTATTAAAATCAGTTCACTACAGTAAAATTATTACATACATGTAATTACTTCACAGATTGGGTTATCCAATCAAGTGCACTGTTATAAACTGTTTGAATCAATCACATTGACTGTTTTACTTGTGCTGATGCTTGGTGAAACATTATATTGAAGAAACAGTTTGTGTTTTGTTGTATGTTCTTAATAAAGGGCTATTGACGGGGGCAGCGTTTATTGACCTGAAAAAGGCTTTCGATACTGTTTCTCATGACGGTCTTTTAAACAAGTTGTACAGACATGGAATTGAAGACCAGCCTCTCTCGTGGTTTGAAAGCTATCTCACTAACAGGACTCAGAGAGTGTCCATTGAAAATCACCTTTTCTCTGCTGCCAACAACAGTAGCGGAGTACCTCAAGGTTCTGTGTTAGGGCCTCTCTTGTTTATTCTTTACATTAACGATCTTCCTTTGGCCGTTGGTCTGTCTAGTGTTATGTTATATGCCGACGACACCGTTATTTTTACTGCTGCTTCAAACATTGACCAACTACAGCTGAACTTAAGCTTTGATCTCAATAACATCTCTAACTGGTTTTACAGTGAACAGTCTTTTCCTCAACCTAAAGAAAACTGAGTATGTTCTATTTGGAACTCGTCAGGAGTTGGCAGATCTGAATCTCAGTCCGCTTTGCATGGAAGGAAAGGAACTCAACCAAGTAAAGTCGTTCAAGTACCTAGGAGTCTTGCTAGATGAGTGTTTATCTTTCAACGATCACATAAGCTATTTAAGGTCAAACGTTGCCAGCAGACTTGGCCTCCTGTCATGATTACGAGGTTGTTTAACCACGGAAGCAGCAAATATGATCTATTTGTCCACAGTGCTACCGATATTAAGCTATTGTGATACATGCTTTTGCCCTCTGGGAAACACTAACAGAAAGACTCTTGAATGCCTGCAACGACGAGCTGCAAGAATCGTATACGGTTTTACACCTGACATAGCTACAGAAACAACACTCGAGAACCTACGCTGGCCACCTCTTACAAAAACCATGGAAAAGCACTGTGCACTGTTAGTTAACAAGTGCTTGGTCGGAGAAGTTCCTCTATACTTTAAAGGCTATTTCCTGTTACGCTGCCAGAGCGACAACCAACATGTCTTTAACAGATGCACTAGATCATCAATCACTGACATTATACTTCCCAAATTTCATTTAGATGTCGCTAAAAAGTCTTTTTATTATCATGGTGCATGCACATTTAATAGCCTTCCAACGAACATAAAGATTTGGCCACCTAAGGAGTGTTTCAAGGCCATCTCCAATTTTTTTCTTAGGTTATTTTTAGAACATTTTCAATTCAATATCCAATTTTTATGAGAACGCTATTACCTTTTTAAGCTTTTTAATTTTTAAACATTTTAGCGTATCTTTTAAAGTAGTTAGTTTTTTATAAATATATATTATTTATACATGCTCTTTTTATTTTATGTTATACAGGGCCCCCGTTGATACCAGTCCTGCGACTGAAGGGGTCATCCTGTTTAAATATCGATTATTATTATTATTATTATTATTATTATTATTATTATTATTATTAAATGGAGGCTTCAAGAATACACTTCGTCATAAACAAATTATGAGTTTTTGGTATATATAATAACTTATATCTTTCAATGCAGTGACTCACTGCCTAACTCAAAATCTTGCTCTGTTGCCAATATAGTATTAAAATCTCATGAATAGAAAATTAATGATCAAAATCATTCTTTTAATGGTTTGAACCTAGGAGTCTCGGTAGTTGTTGTTTGTTGAGTTTGATCATTGGGGTATGACCAGGTCTGAAAACAACTGTTGTTGATGATGCTGACTGATCATTAGAATCTAGCAATTTAATGTATATTTACATGTACCATGTAATAATTAATGGATTACTGATGGAAGTGCCTGTTAGATGACTCAATACAAAATATAGATGACATGACAAACTTACTAATACTTCTGTTCAAGAACATTTTACTTTGAGTACAGTCATGTAATAATGTATTACGGGTCAGATAAACAATACACACGAAAGAAAATGGCAGACCTTGCATTTGGTACTTCAATTCTGATTGGAAATGGTCCTGTCCATCCCACATTTAGATTCTTCAAAACTGTAATGGTAAATCATTGAAGAAACGTGCTATTTTAATGGGTTACATACTTTTAGTGAACAACCTATTCGAGCACCTCAGATTTGTGTAATGACTATAATTTTTCACTGAGAGAAAACAGACAGTTGCGTTAATTTACAAATCATTCACTTTACCTTCCCCAACTTTCTTAACATCTTCCAAGGACAATTCATCTTCTCCTGCTGCCTATGTGTAGTGCAATACATTCAAGTAAAAACTATGTTTTGATCATAATAGAGTGGGATCCTGATCTGGCTATTTACATAATTTTATAACATAACAGTAGCCACGGATTCTACTACACTGTAGTTTCTACCTGAAACTTAAAGAACAGTCTGTTACAATTGCCAAACTGAGTTCCCTTTTAAAGTGATTTATATCTCAGAATTACTAAACAAAGATAACCTTTTGTTTTGGGAGGTCACGTCCAAAAAAGATCTTTGAGTTGAAAGCTCAGTTTTGTGTTTGCAAATTAATTTTTAAACATGATCGGCTCTCACAACTCACAAGTTAACATGTATGTGTAACCATTATGTACCCTTAGGTAGCTCTTGTGGTTCAATTTTATCCTTGGTTCAAAGTTGGTCTTCCTTTGTTTCAAACTCATTATCGTCAAATTACCATAACCAAAACAAAACTAACTTTGAACCAAGGATAAAATTGAACCACAAAACCAAAGATGCCTTGCAAGCTATCTACAGCTGAATTATACATTTGACACTGTCAGCACATTGCAATAAATTCTTTGTTCTATTTCAATTCTAACCCTAAATAAGTACTCTTATCCATAAGTACAAAAAGGCCAGTTAGGAAGTTATACAATTATACAATAGATGTAGCTTAAACATTTCTTTATTCAAGAAATAACTAGATTGTCCTTTCATATCCTTTCACCTCACCTGTGATGATAACAATGTCTTGCTCCTTTTTTCTAAGGATGCCGAGATCTTCATCATCAGTTTCTAGTAAATTCATAGCAAAATACATTCAAATATCACTTCCCATTGTTTAACAAATGGTTAGATTATTTTGACACAAAATATGAACATAATACGCTGACTATATCATATATAACTTTCACTCCCAAGATTTCAGTAGCAACTCTAATAAGTGAGTACCAAATATTTGGTTACAATTTACATTTTAAGAATTTGGTATTAGGCCAACTCATTATCTTTACACATGTAAGTTGATCATTTTGTTCAGTCAGTTTGCTTAACAGTGGGGTTTACTACGGTGTAATTTTTTTTTTCACTATTATTTTTCTAGTCTCTATTGTTCTGTCTCCTTTGCTTTCTTTGTTTAATGTCATTCATGAATGTACCAGGTTTTTACCGGGCTACAATTCCGGACCCCCAGGGGCGCTTCATTATCTCAAAAGTTCAAGTTGACGATAAGGTGTATGTACTTGTGAATATTTATGCACCAAACAAAGACAAAGACTCCGTTCATTTTTTTAGGAAATTATTTACCATGCTTCAAGCTAATAACTTAGATTTTGAGGAAAACATAATTTTAGGTGGAGACTTCAATTGTCCTTTAAACCCTATTCTGGATAAACGAGGCAGAATAATGATACCAAGAAAGTCGGTCGTAGATAGTATACAAAGTTTGCAGAATGAGTTAGATCTGGTTGATATATGGAGAGTTAAAAATCCTCAAACAAAAAGTTATACATGGAGTCAAAAATCACCTACAATATTATGCCGATTAGATTATTGGTTAATTTCAAATAATCTCTGTGATTTTGTTAACTCTACCGATATCATCCCTGCTATAAAAACTGATCACGCAGCAATCAGCTTAGTCCTCTGTGAAATCGGAGAAGTTAAAGGCCCTGGAATGTGGAAAATGAACCAAATTGAAAATGAACCAAATGATTTAAACAAATCTCGTCTAAATGAAATTAAAGAGAGGCTTGAATTGTTCTACGAAGAGAAAACAAATGGAATTATCATACGCGCAAGAGCCCGCTGGCATGAGCACGGTGAAAGAAGTACAAAGTATTTTTTGAATCTAGAAAAGCGAAACCATGTCAAAAAACACATCAGAAAGTTGTTCATTAGCGGTACTATAACAACGGACCCATACTGCATTCTTTCCGAACAAAAACAATTTTACCGCAACTTGTATAAAACAAAAGATGTTGACCCTGATTGTGTAAAGTCATTTTTTAATAATTTAAATATACCGCACTTATCTGACGAGCAAAGGCAATCATGCGAAGGCGGAATTACTACTGAGGAATGCGAAAAGATTATAGAAACTTTTCAGAACAATAAATCCCCAGGAAATGATGGAATCCCAATTGAATTTTATAAAACTTGCTGGAATCTTATTTGCAAACCATTCATCAATTGCGTTAATGAGTCCTTTGAAATGGAAGAAATGTCCACCTCTCAAAGGCAAGCTGTCATCACACTTATTGAAAAAAAAAAAAAAAAAAAAAAAAAAAAAAAAAAAAGGGAAAGATCGTACGCTTATAGAAAACTGGAGACCTATCTCTCTTGTTAATGTAGATGCAAAAATAATTTCGAAAGTAATGGCTACTAGAATTAAAAATGTTTTGCCTCACATCATTCACTGCAATCAAACTGGCTACGTTAAGGATCGCTACTTTGGTGAGACAGTCAGATCAATTTTTGATATCATGGAATACACAGAAAATGAAAATATACCTGGCCTGCTAATATTTATTGACTTCCAAAAAGCATTCGACACTTTAGAGTGGAACTTTTTGTTCAGTTGTTTAAACGCCTTCAATTTTGGGCCTGAATTTAAGCGCTGGATAAAGACCTTTTACAAAAACATACAAAGTTGTGTGATAAATAACGGTTTGACTTCACATTACTTTTACCTTACACGTGGAGTCAGGCAAGGGGACCCGTTATCTCCATATCTTTTTCTTTTAGCTGTAGAGATATTAGCAATTGCTGTACGGGAAAATACAGAAATTAAAGGAATCGCTATTGAACGACAAGAAACTAAACTTCTACAATATGCCGACGATACAACTGCTGTTCTCTCTGATCTAGATTCGGCACATAAACTTTTTCAGTTGCTAGACAAATTTAAAAAGGTATCAGGTTTAAAGGTGAACAGTTCGAAAACAGAGGGAATGTGGATAGGGTCGTTAAAAGGCAGTGAGATGAAGCCCCTTGGAATCAAATGGCCTCAAGAACCAATAAAAGCCCTCGGAGTCTCTTTTTCTTATGATAAAAAACTGCTCTATTCGAAGAACTTCTTAGAAAAAATTGACAATATAAAAACATTAATCAACATCTGGTCTTCAAGGGGACTATCACTTTACGGAAAGGTTGCCATTATTAAAACTCTGCTTCTACCAAAGGTTGTATACGTATCCTCTCTGATGCCTACCCCTAAGCATATAATAGATGAACTGACCCATTTGGTGTATAATTTTTTATGGAAGGGCAAAGATAAAGTAACCAGAGCTTCTGCAATAAACAATTTTGAAGGCGGCGGTATTAAAATGGTCAATATTGAAAGTATGATTAAATCTCTTTGCCTCTCTTGGCTGAAGAGAATTTTTTGTGACAATACAGGCGCATGGAAAAAATATTTAGAATATATCTTAAAAGACTCAGGTGGTCTGATGCTCTTTAATTGTAACTATAATGTTAAAGATCTTAATATTAGTTCTCTGTTTTACATAGAATTATTGAAATGGTGGTGTGAATTTCGTGAAGACAATGCAGCTGATAATAATTGGCATTATTTCATCTGGAATAATCAGGAAATTAGAATCAATAATAAACCAGTATTCTATAAAAGATATCATAACTATGGTATTCAGACTGTAAGCGACCTTCGTTTTGATCTTAATAACATCGATTCTTATGAGTTAATTGCAAAAAACATAGAAAGGACGAATTTTCTAGAATGGACTGGTTTGCGCCATTCCGTTCCTTTCAATTTGCGAAATCTAGGTCCAGTTCGCAGTGACGTCAGTCCATCCTTCAAAATTGACAATGGGCTTTTCGATGTTACCAAAAAGAAATCAAAAGACTATTATTCGCTGTTAGTCCTTAAAAAAGCACGCCTTCCCAATTACGCGCAAAAACTGAAGTGCGAATTTAACTTATCCGATGAAGAATTGAAAAAAGCTTTTCTTCTTCCCCATTCTGTTGCTTTTGAACCATACGTTAAGGCTTTTCAATTCAAGGTATTAAATTCTATACTTTACACAAATTCTAAATTGTGTAAAATTGGTTTCATTGCAGACAATCTGTGTTCTTTCTGCAAACACGACTCAGAAACAATGCAACATCTTTTTTATGACTGTCCACACTCAAGGTCTTTCTGGAAAGAATTTGAATCGCATTATTTGTCCTTGACAAAACAACAAGTTCATCTCAATTTAAAAGATATTCTAATTGGTGTTCTAACACCAAAATGCCTCTTACTTAATTATTTGTTACTTATAGGGAAAATATATTTATGGGGGTGTAGAGGAAACAAAGAACTGCCAAATATTCAAGGTTTCAAATTTAAAGTTAACTTAAAGTACGAAACTGAAAAGTACATATGCACTAAAAATAAGAACCTAGATAAATAAATGGAAAATGTAATCTAAAGAACTTCCAAATATATTTACACTTGTCGGTTAAATTAGTAATTAGTAGATGAAAATTTACGTGTAAACAATTTGGCCCACCCTTGTGCGATGTAGAAATGTATTTTTTTTGTAGTTTTGTATTTCTGTGTAGTTGTTTATTTTCTGTAATGTATGTATGTAAACCTTTTGATTGAATTAAATAAAAAAAAAAAAAAAAAAAAAAGGGTTTTACCGGGGCCCAGCCGAAGGCTGGCACCGGTTATAGAATGCAGACGGTTTCTGTCGTTTTTTCAACGTTACATTGTTAGGGATATATCGCTGACTGAGATATATCGCTGGCTCGTTACTTTTGCTTGCTGGCTCATTGAAATCTTATCCGCCATTTTGAAAAACACAAGGCATGGAGGACAGTCAAGAGAAAGATTATAGCTTTTAGTTCCCCATCCTTTACGATGCACTAGTTTATGAGCGAAAATTTAAGAGTGAATATTTGGAGAGACAAATTTACGAGCGATCACTTAAGGGTGAACCTTCCATCGTGAAACGTATCGAGAATAAGAGCGACTTATCAAAGCTATCTACATTGAGTGAATCTTCCATCGTGAGAGGTACGAGAGATGAACTATATCTATGCAATCCCGTGTCCCACTGGGCCCCGGGAAGTTCCACGTAGTGGTTCTCGTTACACTGAGGATGAGCCTTAGAATGTAGCGTTATGGAAAGGAGAAGTTCTGTGTTGATCACTTCTGGGAGTGAAAGGGATAAGAGATCTATGTGCTACAGGTTAAATTTGATTTAACTTTGTTTGGTTTGTAATTAATTTTCTTTGTTTATATTCATGATAATAATAATAATAATAATAATAATAATAGCTTTATTTAACCAGGGAACACCATCAGATAACTGTTCTCCCTGTTGCCCCTGACATCAATAAATACAATATAAAACAATAAATAAATTTACAATGTAAATTAGATCAAAATATACATGATACTAGATAAATACAGTTAAATTAGAAAACTAACGCACAAGATCAAAATTGCAGTCAATGCTCAATCTCAGTAAATATAATACTAATGAGCCAGACACAAGAAGATTAGAAATCAACTAAGGTTGAACCAATTTGACCTGAAATCAAATTTAACCTGTAACATATATATCCTAGGATAACGTTGTTTTGTGAAAACGAACAGCAGCAAGATTTAAAACTGTAACAAACTCAAAAGAGAACAAAAATTTGAGGAATCAAAATTTAATAAAACTAAGTTTAAATGTCACTCTGACTTTTGCTAATTTAGCCTATGGCCTCCATGGTTAAATATCAGGCATTACGTTTTTCTCAAGCATCTGAGAATCCTAAATCCTCAAATTTGATTGGCTAATCATGTGCACATAACCGGTCCAGCTTTTTATGATACAGTCCTGGCACAGAATTTTTCCTGCTGCAGCCATTACAGCTCATTAACAATATTAAACGTGTTACAAAAAAATAAATACTGGTAAGTTATTAACCGGGCTAGGTTGGTTCGTATAGGAAAAAGCTGTGCCCTTGGTCTTGAGTAAGGACCTCAGCCTCTGATTTCACCCATAAAGTGTCTTTCCTAGCTTTCTAGTAATCTTTACCTTCTGTTCTGGTTGAAACATTGTATTTCCTAAGGTGCAGTGTTTAGTCATGTCCCTGGCAAGCCTGCATTAGCACAGCAAAACACCACCTTTAGTAAGCATACAACAACAAAGCAACTGCAGTATAGTCCAATCGGCTGCTGGGTTTAAAAACGATCAATACCTGATAAATATATGTAAATGTAACACTTTTCCGTTTCATGCAAACGGAAAAGCCACGCGTAAGATTTCTGCACAGATCCCTACTTCATTATGCATTCTGTAACTATACTATTTCGTTCTTCGAACACAAGAAATATTTGCACATGCATTACACCAGACAAGACAGCTTCAGCATGCATAATGAAGTAGGGACCTGTGCGGAAGCCACGGAGCAGAAATGTTTGACGTTATATTTAAATATACTGTTTAAAACTGTCTGCCACTGGGAAACCATATTAACAGAACTCCAGGATGGGAAAGCTTGACAGAAACTTAGGGGGTATTCACAGTTTAAATTTGGCAAATGAGAGTATATTTTTACTTTATTAAAACGACTGTATAAATCAAGTTAATTTCCTTTTCAGAAGATGAAAGCAAACGAACTGTGCCAAAAAAATGTTTATGTAGGCTCAATTTTAAGAATCTTTAATCTACTGTCGTACTTTAAAATTACGCTTTGTAAAGGGCCAGCCGTGTTGACAAAAACAATCGCCAAAAAAGATTTTTTAATATTTGGAGTCGCCGTTATAAGCACTCAACCTACCGTGAATATTCTTCAGCAGCTTCTACCAATTGTCCCCATGAATCGAAGTCCGTTCCTTTCTCCAGCGAAGCATACCATCTATTTACTATTCGTGACTTCTCAGTCATACCTCAAAAATATTATGCTTGAGCAGAAATGGAATCTTGGATGAAGAAATCCGAAGATATGTGTTTTATGGAAGTGTATGTATATGATATGGCTTACTGTTTCGCGGGCTCGCTGTAGAAGTTCAGTTTGGAAATGGCCGAGATGGCCTGGAATCTAAGGAATGAAAAGTGGCGGACGGACGCGTCGTCTCCAAATACATGCATGGTAAGTTATTTTTTTTAGTCAAGTGCTTGTTTTTATTCTCAGGGTCGCTTGATTGAATCATGGGAACCCAAATAAGAGTAATTTTCCGCTCACCTAGCTGATAATCAAAGTTATTTTAGAATATAAAACGAGGAAGGCATGCAATTTTAACAGCATTCACTGAACCGTACCACCCAGCTTCATGCTTCATGTATTCATTAACTGTTACTATACTCTTTGGCTAGATTTCTGTATCATCCCATATTTCATTTTGCATGCTGCAGCTATTGGTAAGACTTCCTCACAGGTCCCTACTTCATTATGCATGCTGTAGCCGTACGGTTTCGTTCTCAGAAATGTTTGCTCGCGCACTTCCCAAGACAATACAGCTACAGCATGCATAATGAGAAGGGACCTGTGCGGAAATCTTACCCAGCTATTTTCAAGGATAATGCACGGGCAAATCCTTGTTTTCGAAGAACGAAACAGTGCAGCTACAACATGCATAATAAAGGAAGGGGTGATATGGAAATCAAGCTAGCCCACTATTTTTGACGTCAATGTCGATGTCATATCTCAAACATGAAAAACGGTGTTTAATTAAATGAAAAACCGAGAGAGATTTCAAAATCATATAATCTGTAATCATATAATCTGATGCTTCATATATGTATGCTGTAACTGCATTGCCCGCAACACTGGCTACAACTTTAGATGCTCTGTTTCGTTCTTCAAAAACAAGAATTTTTTTCCTGTGGGTACAGACAAAGCATACCAAATAAGCTGTAGATTTATATAGAATTCCAGGCTAATATACCTTTTGTCATAATTAAGGAGATGTTTGCCTTTAAACCCAAGGCTACAATCTACTGAAAACATGAGGGCAATTAAACACGGCAGCCAAGCACAATGAGTGATGAGAAAACGCGCACTTATACATGTATGAAACTGTAGCTAGTAACGCGGGCTCATGGTACCCAGGCCACAAGCGACATGACGACATGCTGACAGTTGTAATAAATTAACACTACTTTACATGTGATGTTCTTTCAATGTCTTAGTTCTTAATATTGGTGGGGGGAATCTATTATACTACATCTTTGATGCATAGTTAACAACTATTCACCGAAGTGGAGGTGGCTAGTGGTGGATATTTACCGAGCCGCGAAGCGGCGAGGTAAATATCCACCACTAGCCACCGACACTGAGGTGAATAGTTGTTTTAGTATATACTAAAACAGTGAGATAAGTGTACACAAAAAAAGAAAATGGCTTGGAAAATGGAGGACTTCTCAAATGACAATCCAACGCAGCGCCGATCTCCATTAGGGATTTTTTGTTGTAATTACTGCCGTACGTCTCGTTTTCTCACTGAGAGAAAAAATTTTGTTTAGTTCTAGTGGCGAAATTTCATCAAATGGAGTTGCAAACCCTTTCTGTATTTAAAACCATTCTGTAAAAAAATATAATTCAACTTTGGTTCTCAAGTAAATAAGCGACATCAAATTTGGTTATGCAAGATTAATTTGCATTTGTAAACAAAACCTTTCTCGTTGCTTTTTACCGCTAAACTCCGGGTTAAAAACATAAGCCATTACCTCTGAACACGGCCAAGCCAAATTTAGTCGCTTTCTTGGAGTTTTCAGGGACTGCTTCGTTGTTAATTTGGATGATTTCTTCGCTTGTCATGCATACAAACCGGGCCGCCATATTCGCGCAACGGAGCGAAAAATTCGCAAGTTGCTCGGAGGTAAATAGCACAGGATATTCGGAGTTTGACTAGCCAATCAGAGCGCACCTTCAACGCTATCCACTGTTTTAGTATATACTAATACCTGATATTCTGACAATTTGAACTAAAGCATGAGCCGAGTGTTGTTTAGGAACAATGTAGAGAGAGCAGTTAGAGATGCAAAATTAGCCATGTTTAAAGTCAGCTTACTCACCAAAGTGCTTGAAGATGAATGAGTTTAAATAAAGACTTAAGCTTTCTCAACAAAATGATTTAGAAGGACAAATTTAAGATGTAAAAATAAGCCACGTGTCAGTTTTGTCTGATTCCCAAATACAATACAGTGCTTGATCTCCTTTGTCTTTTTCTGTAACATTAAATAAGTTTGGAGAAAGGACTTCTGACACTGCACTGTAGCCATTATATTAACTTTGAGGATTATTTCTTCATGTTGAATAGGTTTCTAAAATATTGGATATTATTTTGATGTCTCACTGTAGCAGTGCTAAATGTAATGAATAGATTACACCGTACAGATGGTTTTCTTTAACCTTGCAGATAAAGAGGATTAAGAATTGGAATTATCTTTCATGAGAAAAAAAAGACAGGGAAAGTGAAAGTTTAGAGAAGAAACTTCAGTGTAACCCAAGATGTACAAATTGTGTTTTTCAAGGTGGCCCTCATATATGACTTGTGCAAGGTCATGTATTGCTCAGAGTTGCTTTCGAAGGCATAATCCTTCTCTCTGTTTTAAAACAAGATTTTTTGGTGCAAGTTCTCACCATGGTCACATATATCCTTGGTATACAACATCTCAACTTGTGGTAGTAAGCAAGTTTTTGCCACAGCATTTGTGCAAAATTCCTTGTGTCCATCAGTCCATATCTCCAGTAGACCTGGCTAAAGACATTGCTGCCATAAAGAGAGTTGATGAATACTTGTACTTGTATGATGAATTCAAGACTTCAACTGGAATGACTCAAGTAAACAGAATAACCATTTTGCACAACATTGCCAAGTTTTCAGCTCAAGGTTCTAAACGGAATTTCACATTGACTAAAAAGACTTTGAAAGAACAGCAACGGGTATTCGGGCACCTACTTAACAGTATTGCTGCAGAGCTTGAAAAATGTAAACCACGAGATCTGTCAAGCATTATTTGGGCATTGGGAAAAATATCACAGAATGTTGCTTGGTTTGTTGGTGAATGTGAGAAAGAAGTCTTAAAAAGAGATGTTAATTCATTTAGAGTTCCTGCTGTTTGCCAGATATTAATTGGACTAGCTTCTCTTGAATTGTATGGATCCATGTTTTTTGTTCAGGTGGAACAGCAAATTTTGAAAGGAGGATTGAAGCTGAAAGATTTTGAAAGCCGTGGTCTGGCAGCAGTACTGTGGTCTTACACAAAGACTGGAAATGGAAGCAAAGAACTTTTTGAAACACTTCAGGAGGAGATTTTGTCAAGAGGTTCTAAAGCATTCAGTGGCCATCAACTAGCCCAGTTTCTTTGGTCATTCACTGAAAAAGAAATGAAATGTGACCAGTTATTTGACATCACTGAACAAGAGATCTTGGAGAACAACCTGTTCAGTAGTTTGGCAGATCATACCATCAAAATGCTTTTATGGTCTTATGCAAAAAATGGCAAGGGAGGCTTGGAGCTCTTGGAGGGCTTAGGGAGTGAAGTGCTTGAACGAGGTGTTCATGATTTTGACACTGGAGAGCTTGCGCTTTTAGTGTGGGCATATGCGAAGCGGTGTCCAAAGATGGACACTATTTTTTATCTTGTAGAAGAAGAATTTAACCTCCGTGAGATCATGCATTTTAGGAACCATGAAATGTCCCTTATGTTGTGGTCTTTTGCAGAGTCTGGATATTTTTGCAGTGAACTGTTCCAAGCTTGCCAGGAGGAAATATTATCAAGGGATTTAAGTCTGTTTAAAACAGCTCAGTTGAGTCAACTGGCATGGGCATTTGGACGGGCCAAAATACCTTGCACTGAACTTTTTAACAGAATCGAAGTGGTACTGAAAAAAAGCAGTGCTACGTTTTCAGACACGGAACTGTGTATGATTGCCCGGGGATTTTCACAAGCTTCTGCAGGCACTCAAGAGCTATACAGTTTACTTGAAAAGGAGATAATTGATAGAAATTTGCTTACAAACAAACCTGATTTTATTCCAGAACTTCTATGGGTATTTTCAAACTGTAGTTACAATGCAACTAGGTTGTTTGAAGCAGCAGAATGGAAGCTGCCACATCTTGGTTTATCCGCTTACCGAGATCATGAGTTACAAAGCCTCAAAGCATCTTTTCTTAAGGTAGGAAGAACATGGCCAATTAATGCAAGCACAGCTACACAGGATGGTTGCATTGTGAGTACGAATGCCACTGAAAGTCAACAGGTAAATGAAAAATGAACAGCAAATTTTTGAAAACCACTCAATAGTACATGCATTTTTTGCACCACAGCATTGTGATATCATATTTTATTGATTCCTGGCGTAGTACACAAGTATTGACATCGCCTGCATAATGAATGACACACTGCCCTGTGTTTTTATTTAATGCACCTGCCACTATGAATGAAGAGCACTCAAACCCAGAAAACAACCAAGAAACAATGAAACAATAACTGAAAAGACAGAGCTCTTCATTTCCTAAGAAGTCTAAGTATAGCACTGAAATATTGGATTCTACTGGAACACTTTGCTTGACATTTTTCAGTGGTATCTACAGTAAATTGCTTATTGTATTAACTTTTGATTATTAAAAATTATATTAATTCACATAAATTCTGACTCTTAACTTGCAAAAAAGTTCACTTATTTGTTCTTCTCTTTTGGAGGTGGTTTCCTCAAACACCAGTGACAAAAATCTGGCCACCCATAGCAAAAGTTAGTTTTATTGCAACACTACTAATCAGCTGCCCACTTTGGTGCAATCAGCTTGCATGGCTTCAAGGCTCCACGCCCATCTTGTAGATGGTTTTCTGTTGGTAGGTCTCACCAGGGCGGAGCACTGGACTTGGGAATTTGGGCTGTACAGAGGAGGAGTGTGAAGACAGTCAAAATTCCTTTCATGAACACCATCATATACAATATTTATTATTGACTTATTTAATAATTTATTAACAATTCAATAAGTAATAAATTACTACATATTTAATTAATGATCAATTTATAAGAACCCAGTATTCTTATAATAAATGTTTTGCACATCCCTGATCTAACATTTAAGTTTGAAAAAAAGTCACCTGCTAAATACCAGTTAGACCATGCAGGAACCCAGTATATTTTTATCTTTGCATTAACAGGCCTGGCTGGTCATTATACATGCAGGGCGTGACGAAAGTGCCGTCTGATAGCCCGGGGCTAGTGGAATGACTTGTCGGGCTAGCGTTTTCTTATCGTAGCTCGCCTGACGGGCAAGCACCGTTGGTTCCTCTTTTCTGACGATAAATTGAGCTTTTATACCATCAAGTGTGTAGCAGAAAGCTCCTGAGAGAAAATGATGACGTTTTGAGACCAAATTATAGTAGCGTGACAACATTTTGGGCCACATTTTAGTTGCCGCAATAGAGTTTGTCAGCTTGACGAGCTTTGAAGAGAATTTACCTCATCGAATGTCGACTGACTTCAGATTACAGTACTAGTTTAATTGACCGATGGCAACGTTCATGACATTCACAAAAATAACTGTGTTGTGATTTCCGTAAATTTATAATATTTTTGACCGCCAACGGAGGTAAAATGTAAAATCCGACAAAGAATTAGTTTATATCTATGCTTGGTATTAGTACTTGTATTTTGCGTAATTAAATAAATCTGATTATTCTTTATTTTTGGGCTGGTAACCTCAAGTAACTGCTTACCCGAAGGGCAATCTGATCTTTTAATTTTCCTCTCACCCAGTACATGTAGCCCTGGGTTTGCTTCTCAGGCTTAAAGGCATCATAGATGGTCAAGTATGGTGCAGGTTATTAAGTAAATAAATAATAACTTTATTATACAGAATTCAAAAAGTTGACACTTATTTACATTGAAACTGTGTACAGAATAATTATAAAATACATATAAATAAATGAAGTAATTGAATAAATAAATAAGTATAAAGGCGAAATTTATATGTAACTAAAATTATATACATTCATTTCTCGAAAATTAAAATTATATACATTCATTTCTCAAACCTATAGTTTGAAGTAAAACTCCTTATTGAATCAGAATTCTCTACATGATTTGGAGGTTCTCATTTCCTTTCCAACAACAACCTAAAAGGCCAGTTATTTATACCTTTAAGCCCCAATATCAATATCCGTTTTCTCCTAACTGTTCTCATATAATATATGAGAACAGTTAGGAGAAATGGTACCAGTGAAGAGAATTTGTTTAATATCAACACAACTCTATTTTGGTGATCATTTTCATTATTCTCGTAGCCTGAATGGTTGATGAACAGCAAATATTGTAATGAGAAATTGGATGCTGGTCACTCCTGGGACTTTAAAGGGTTAAATGGTGTCCAACTAAAGCCACATTTTACAATTGGAAGAGATCAAAACTGACCAATAGGCAATTAATGTAATGTAGTAGTTTATTTACTTTGAGTGCACAGGTATTGACTACTTTTTCTTGTGTGGCATAAACAAGATTGAAAGGAAAATTATTTTTTTTGAGAATGGTTTTGTTAGGCTTGGTCAAAACCTCATTTGAATTACTGACCCAAAATTTCCAATTTCCAAATTTAATGTGTTATCCATGCCCATATTGCAAATTTTCCCAAAGATTGCACCTTTTGTAAATTTTGTATGAAACCACGTTTCAGTGGAAAAAGTCAGCTTTAACATTTTGTCATGCAAATAAATGTTCAACATGAATTTTGGCTTTTGTGCTCAAGGACCTCAAGGAGGTGAGTGTTACTTTTGAACTATAAAGAGTCCTCCAAAAATTCAGGCAAGATTTCCTCTAAAATTACCAGAGAACAAAGAACAAAATTCTTAAACTTACATTTAAATTACATTTGCACAATAAAGTTGAACCTTGAATTATTACATTAATATGATGCGTTATTGGTACATGTATGGCAGAACCTTTCTTAGCACTAGAGTCTGTTGAGTCAGACGATTGCGCAAGCTTCGAAGAGGCAACCAGTTGGTTAGACAAGTTTAGAAATCATCACAGCATAACACCTCCATATTTGAGTTTGATCTACTCACAATTACAGTCCATACCCTTTACCTCTGTTGTTTACATTTCTGTTTCATAAATATTCCTATTTTCAACTATTCCGTCTCTCGATTATCTGGACATTTTTGCATAAGGCCCAATAAGCCAGTCTCAATAAGCAAGGTTTGACTGTACTGTACAAAAGATGTTAGTTATTAATATTACCTGATTAATAGCATCAGGATAGTTCTGTGCTTCCAAACAGAATGCACCATAATTCTTGTATGTTACTCCTCCCTTTCCCACTGTACCACCCAGTCCATTGGCTGTGTAGAACTGAACACCAGGTTGATCAGTAAACATCTCAAGGACTCTGCCACTAGTAGGGTGGCAAACCCTAAAAAGCAAGAACATTAAATGGTTAAATGCTTCTTATACACTCAGCACAGCTAATTTCAAGCTTCTTGAGAACAGAGTGTTCAAGCATTTGCACTGAGAGTAAATATGCTTGGCCAGGCTTCCTTGAATTACATACCTACTAATTATTAACCAAGAGTGAGGTCATTACAGGGAAATTTCGGACCAAGGCCTTGATGTATTGACCAAGATATGGCGAGGTCAATACAAGGCTAAGGACTGAAATTTCCATGTAATGACCGAACAGACGGGGTTAATAAGTTGTTTATTATATGGCCTTTGTAGCACTGGAAAAAACAAAACTGGAAAGGTTTTCAATATCCCCTTGTACGCACAAGAGATCATTTGAGGTTATGTTCATTGAACCGAAACACCCATGACCATGCTACCGAAACCAGAGGTGATACTAAGTAATAAAAATAATCTCATAAATTTAAGTGCTGATGTAATTATAGCAGTTGCTATGCTAATTGGGGGCTCTAAAAAAAAAGGGAACATATTGCAAATAAAACAAACTTTGGTAAGAAATACAAATTGGTGGGAGGCAGACCAGTATGGCTTAGAATTTGAAACTTGGGATGGCTTGGCCACACTAGCTGCCTCTGCTTGACATCAGAATTAGAGAGTATCAGACCTTACCGGGCACAACACTCCTTGCTCTTTGGTAAACAGTAATTGTGGTCATATCCACCACCTGGAACTCTAGCAATGTCCTTGCCTATTGGCTTCGGCTTCGTAAAATCAAAGGCATCATTGGGACTTGATACCGAGCACTCTTCTACAAAACAACAGAAATGCACAAATTGAAATTGAATAATAATATTGCAGGATCAAATGCCATCACAAGAACACCATTCCTTGCTTGGTGAGATGTGAAAAATGTTATTTTAAAAATGATTGGTGAGATGCTATGCTGGTTTAATCTACATTATTATATCTCTCAGTTAGTATGTATGCTGTGATTGGTAAATTTAGCAGGCTGTACTTCACTGTACAGCCCGTTTATTTCAAAAGTTTGTTTTGGGATATAATAAATATATCTTACAAACCTCATTTTCTTGGTACTGTAAGTTACGTTTCCTCGTTTTTTTCTGCTCAGATTTATGGCCCGCACCATTCATGCTTGGGAAAAAAACTTGGTCCGTAACTTACAGTACGGACCTCGAACTCGAACAATGACAGGTGACGATAGGTTGATAAGAATTAAGAGTAGTCTTGTATGACACAATGTAGATTGAGTGACTAACAAAAACTTGTTTTGATTGGCACTAGAAACTCTATTAATTAGCAGTTATACCTGTTGGAATCTGGAATTCATTTGTTGGCAGGTAGGTTTGAGCATTGATTTGAGCCACATGATCCAAAACATCAGATTCACCCTGCAATAGAGTTTTAGAACTGTTTTTTTTTCTTTATAAGTGAATAATGAGATTCTGAAAATTATCAGTCTTTACCCTGGCTTAATTAAGCAAATAAAGTAATTTGTGATTTTGTTTAAAATAAAAAGAAAAGATTGAACAAAATATACACAATGACTACAAGAATTAACAAACCAAAGCAACATGACTGCTGTTGCACTTAAGTTTCTTGTGATATATCATGAGACAAATGACTATGAATATACACTGCATATTAAAAATATCAATAGCACCACTTAAGTTTTAAAAATGCCTCACAATAATTATTAACATTCTATGGTTTCTCTATACTGAAATAGGGATTAGATAAACTAATTCATTATATCTCTCAGTTAGTATGCATGCTGTGATTGGTCAATTCAGTGGGCTGTATTTCATTGTACAGACCGCTAAATTCAAAAGTTTGTTTTAAAATATAATAAATATTATCTTATAAACCTTGTTTCCTTGGTCCGTACTGTAAGTTATGGGTCCCTGTTTTTTCCGCTCAGATTTATGGCCTGTGCACTTTGAGCTTGGGCCATAAATCAGAGTGGAAAAACAACAGAAATTACCAAAATATAATTCAATTAAATGTCTGTGTCCACTGAAAAGGGGTTTGATATGAAGATAACTACAAGACCGGGCTAATTTCAGGAGCAGACTAAGTGTCAACTTAATGAGGTGTCCATTGAATTGGGTGTCTTAACTTAATAGAAGTTTTACTCTACAGAAAAGTTACAACAAGCTATAGTCAGTTACTTAATAATATATATGCCATTAAATATATAAACCTACCTTTGTATGATGACATATATTGTACTAAATGTGACAAGACTGATATGAAATAATTAAGCAATAAACCATGTAGTTTCTATGGGTTTACTGGTGTAATAAACCACACAGGATATTGGGAGAAAACAAGAAGAGCTTGCGCTGTAGTGATTTACAAGCCCTTCGAGTGTTCTCCCAACATCCCAAGTTGTTTATCACGCTAGTAAACCCATAGAAACTTTGGTTTATTGCTTTCATAAACTAACCGCCGACCAGTTGGTTCAGTTGGTAGAGCACTGGACTACCGTGCGGGAGGTTGCGGGTTCAAACCCCGGCCGGACCAACACTCAGGGTCTTAAAAATAACTGAGGAGAAAGTGCTGCCTTTGTAATGACATCTGTAAATGGTTAGACTTTCTAGTCTTTTTGGATAAGGACGATAAACCGTAGGACCCGTCTCACAACACTTGTTCCTAAGAATCTGTGGGACGTTAAAGAACCCATACACTGTTCGAAAAGAGTAGGGGACGTAGATCCCAGTGTGGTGGTCTATCTCTACGTCTGGTTTCATCTGACAATTCATGCATGGGTTGGGTGGGTGGATGAGATCATATATGGACTGATAGCGGCAGCCAGAGGCGCCTTTACATGCTGACGTCCGATCTCAGCCAATAGAAATGTAAAGCGCCTTTGAACATAAATTATTCATATGAAAAAGTGCGCTATATAAATTCATTATCATTATCATTAACTTTAAATAATAACCAATAGGTTTTCGACCAATCAGCATGTGCATAGTATCTGAGTTATTTTATAATATGATATACTGTAACTGCAGCAGCAGTAGTTTACGTAAGTCAATAAATAACTATATTGGCTGGAAATTAAGGTACCTGTCCAGCCAGATTGAAATAGGTGTGGTTGGTCAAGTTGACAATAGTTGGAGCCTTGGTGTGTGCCTTGTAACAAATCTTGACAGCATTGGCATCAGTTAGTGTGTACTTGATTGTAAGTTCCAGTTCACCAGGGAAGTTTTCATCACCATCAGGACTTGTGTGGGTGAACTTCACTTTACCTTTCTTCACACAACTTTTCCAATTTACCTTTAAATCAATGCAACATGAGTATGTTTGGAAACTCAGAAGTAACATGTATACATGTAATGGCACATTTTAACTGTAGCAACATACCAGAGGAATACAGGTAAGACCATTATGACAATACATAGTGCACAACATCAACAGAAATTAATTTCCTTATTACATGAAATTTTTGCAACATGTTTATTTTGCAATTTTGATGTGCACATATTGTGCTCTGTGCGCTCTGATTGGCTGCTGAGGAGGCAAGATTTTCTCACAATGACCGGGCATTATGAAAATTAAATGAAAATATCAAATACACATACAAAAGTTCTCATTTTCAAAGAAACTGTTTCCTCAGTCAGTTCTGGTTTCGATTGCATTGTCAGGTGTGTTTCGGTTCAGTGAACATGACCTC